>JACGAQ010003506.1:0-28147 GCA_014119065.1 Orius insidiosus
GTGTTTAATCGGAATTTTGAACTTTTAACAGATTTCTACAGATTTCCCGGAAAAAAAAAAGGTTTATCAGATTTCTGGAGTTTTCTTAGTTTGCAACCCTTTTAACCACTTTGTCCAGTTTTTCGCCAAAATGTCCCAGTTTTTACATTGATTTTAGAGCGTTTTTCTAGATTTTTTGGCTGAGAAAATACATTTCCTCTTTTTGATTAGTTTTCTCAATTCTTATCATTTAAATACCTTTTTTTCCAAAATTTTGGCCGTTTTCCTCGGTTGAAATCCTAATTTTACAACACTTCTACCTTTTTAACTTCCTTAAAGAGTTATTGTTTTTGGGGAGGGGTCTTCCAGACCCCGGAGGGTCAAATGGAATATTGATCTTTACCGATCTCAACTTTGTCTGTGGTGCCGGCCGTCCGTCCGTAGCATTTTTTTCCGGAACACTTTACGGCCACAGTTTTCATCCGATTTTCCCCAAATTTCTTTAGCCGGTGAAGAAAAAGTAACGGCGATTTTTGAATTTAGAAAAATGGCGGAGATATGTCTGTTTGAAATTTTAAAAAATTCGCTGCGGCCGAACCGTCGCGTTGGTCCGATTTCACCAATTACTCCTTATATTTTTTAAGAGTTTTTAGTGTAAAAAAATTGCCATTTTTTCCCCCCAGGCCATCCCCAGCCCAAAGAGCCCATTATTTCTACCTTGATGCTTTGAAAAATTTTCGAAAAAAAGAACTTAGAAAATTTTTCGAAAAACAAAAAACCGGATAATTTTTCGAAAAAAAAAACCCCTGTGTTATACTTCCCCTCCCATATACTTCCCCTCCTATATACTTCCAACTCTGTTATACTTCCCCTTCCATATACTTCCCCCTCCGTTATTAGATTTAGATTTAGGTTTTTTGGGGCCTTGTGCACTCCGACCCCTAATGGGTCTATTGTGCGCCCTTGTTTCCTAATCAGAGCTCCCCATCAAGCCCCAGGCTCTTAATTAGCCTCCAGAGGCTGGACAGGGGTCTCTTTGTGTAGTTCGATGGACTGGGTTTCTCTTCCCCTATATCCATGAACCTCAGCCGTGCTAGGCCTTCGCAATAACAGAGGACGTGCTCCGCCGTCTCCTCCTCCTCCAAGCAGAAGCGGCAGGTGCTGTCCTCTGTCACTCCCAACCTTTGAAGGTGCTTACGGAGTTTACAGTGGCCAGTCAGCAGACCCACCATAATGCGGACTTTGGTTCTGCCCTGCCTGAGCAGGTCTGCTGTAAATCCATGCCGTGGTCCACTAATGAACATCTTGGCATGCCTTTGACCTCGAGCTTTATGCCATCTCGTCAAAGTAGCAGAGAGAGTTTGCCTTTTGAGCTCCTCACTCTTCACACTCCTAGAAATGTGACAGAAGGGCTCAGGGCCAATGGGGGTCATTTCTGATCCCTTGCGGGCCAGCTCGTCGGCCTTCTCATTGCCCCTGAGCCCGAGTGCCCTGGTATCCATGACAGCAAGACAGAGTTGTCGGCGGATATTTCTTCCAGGGCCTTTAAACAGTCCCGCACCACCACCGAGGTGTTTCGGGGGCAGATAGTGCTTTTAGTGCGGCCTGGCTATCGGAGCAGATTGCTATTTTCTTGTTTTTAAGCCCAATCTGCATATTTCCTTAGCGCAGTGTTCAATGGCTATTGTTTCCGCCTGGAAGACGGTGGCATACCGTCCCAGGCAGATAGTCATTTCAGCTTGATGCTTTGGTCCGTACACCCCGGCCCCAGTGCCAGATGGCATTTTGGAGCCGTCGGTGTACCAGATAGAGTGAGCGTTTATGGGGCGGTTTGCCCTCCACTCCTCCCTATCCGGGATTATCACTTTGAATTTATTATCGAAGTGATACTCCTTGACAGCATAGTCCGAGGGCATCCCCAGTATGGGATCGGACATTATGGCGTCGCGGAGTTTCTGTTGTTTCAGCTCATGTCTCGAAATGATCGGGGATTGACCCTGCATGAGCCTTACAACTGTAGCTTTAGCCATTTCTTTGAGAAATAAGTGGAGAGGTGGAAGGTCTAAGAGGACTTCTAAGGCCATGGTCGGAGCTGTCCTCATGGCTCCTGTGATGCTCAGGCACGCAGACCTTTGAACTTTTTCCAGGAGCCGCTCCGTTTTTACCTGATCCGCCTTAGTCCACCACGCCACTGACCCATAGGTTACCATAGGTCTGACGACCTGTTTGTATAGCCATAGGGTCATGCTTGGATTCAGACCCCAGTTTTTACCACATAGCCTTCTGCATTGCCCGAGGGCTCGCAGCGCCTTTTGGGTGGTCTTGGCGAGGTGAGCGTTCCACGTAAGCCTCTGGTCGAAGGTGACGCCCAGATACTTCGCCTCAGTGGAGTATGGAATCGCCACCCCACCAAGCCCCAGGGGTCTGAGACCCCTTAGTTCCCTCCTTTTTGTGAAGGGGACTACTACTGTCTTCGTAGGGTTAATGGATAAACCCTCCCGAACACACCAGTCACTAACCAGGGTTAGTGCCCGCTGAACCCTTTCAGAAATGGTCCCAGCAAATCTGCCTCGACCACCACCGCCAGGTCATCCGCATAGCCTAGACAGTCGTAGCCATCTTCAGCCAGCAGATGTAGCAGGTCGTCAACCAGGGTCACCCACAGGAGAGGGGAAAGAACCCCCCCCTGTGGGCAACCCCTAGTCGTCCTCGCTACAATGGAAGAGTCGCCCAAGGTCGAGGTGATGACCCTAGAGCTCAGGCAGCTCTCGATCCATTCGCAAATCTGACGATCGACTCCCTTGTTATTCATAGCTCTGATCATGGAGTCAGTGGTTGCGTTGTTGAACGCTCCCTCCACGTCCATGAACAGAGCCGTGGCAATCTCCTTATCCTCAATGGATCTTGATAGGAGACGGGTGAGATCATCCAACGCTAGGTCTGTGGATTTACCCGGCTGATAGGCGTACTGTCGACAGCTTAGGGGATTAGTCCTTAGAGCCGTCTCTCGCACATACCTATCTACCAGTTTTTCCAGAGCCTTGAGCATGAAGGATGATAAGCTGATGGGTCTGAAGGCCTTTGGAGTGTGGTCTCCCTGTTTGCCTATCTTAGGTAGGAAAACAACCCTGACCTCTCTCCAAGCCTTCGGAATACACCTCCATGCTATGCTGGCCCTAAATGACCTTATAAGATGCGGCAGGAGTTTTTCCTGGCCTCTTTGCAGGAGTGCTGGGTAGATGCCGTCTGGCCCTGCGGCCTTGAACGGCTTGAATCCACTCAGCACCCACTTTAGCCTGGAGGGGGTAACTATGTGTTTCGCCACTGACCAGTCCTCCTTCCCTGCCCTTCTTCCTCCGCACAAGGCAGTGGAATGGGCCTCTGGGATAGAACCAGGAAAGTGCGTGTTAATGAGAAGGTTTAAGCTCTCCTCAGCAGTGGTCGTATAGGTTCCATCGGTCTTTTTCAGGAATCCTACTTGACCCCCTGTACCATCCTTCGACAGGACCCTGGATTCTGGCCGCTTCTGGCGTCTCATGCACCTCTCCGCAAAACCTCCTCCACGAGGCCCTTTTCGCTTTCCGGATTTCTTTATTGTACAGGGTTAACTGCTCTCTATATGTATCCCAGGCGTTGGTGGCTTTGGCTCTATTAAATAGCCTTCTCACCTGGATGCGCAGTTCCTCCAGATGATTGTTCCACCAAACAGTTTTATACCTGTTTCTCCTGGTCTTCTCCGGGCAGTTGGCTTCCCAGGCCTCAACAATGGCCTCGCTCAGCTGCCTCGTGACAGTGTCCAGGTCACCCCTGTCTGAGATCGTCCCACCCACCGTCCTCAGGTTCAGACTGAGAGACTTGGAGAAGCCGTCCCAGTTCGTCTCCCGAGGATTCCGATAGGTGGTAGATACCAGATTCGGGATGTCTAGCGTGAACCGGATGTGTCTGTGATCGGAGCCGGAAGGTTCCTGAGACACATGCCAGTCACGGATGTTAATTCCCCCCCTGGGCAGGCACAGGGTTATATCCAGTACCTCTGCCCTTGAGCGGATCACAAACGTCGGTTCATTGCCAACATTGGCTATGTCAAGCCCTTCACCAGCGATAAAGTCTAAAAGGGACTCACCTCTGGCGTTTATGTTGCTACTACCCAGTTGTGTGATGTGCATTGGCGTCGCAGCTGATCAGGAGAGGAAGGCACCTACTGCGCGCGTGATCCACAACCTGTTGTATGGCTTCTGGTGGACAGGTGTCCTCGTCCGGGAAGTAGGCCGAGCATATTAGTACCTTTTTTGGTCCTACTTCCGTTTTCACTGTCAGGATTCCTGCAACACAATCCCCTGAGCAAAGCTCAGGGATCAATAAGCAATTGAATTCTTTACTTACCACCATGCAGGCTCGAGGTCTGGGGGCAGACCTATCATACATTACCTGAGTGGTTGGGACTCCGAGGCCCCTGACGACGCTTCCATTCAACCATGGTTCCTGCAGGAGGGCTATGTCCACGCCTTCATTCTCCATCGTTTTGCACAGGATGGCCGAGGCCGCCCTTGCGTGATGGAGATTTCCCTGCAGGAACCGGAGTCCCTCCTTCCCCCTCATTTCGTCGGTGAGGGGGCCACCGAGCCCACAGCCACGGGGGGATCAACCTCCATGGTACCCTCCGCGCCCTGACGAGGGGCTGTGCCGAAGGCCTTAGTAGTGGGCTGGTGTTGTCCACCGAGCCCACAGCCATGGGGGAATCAACCTCCATGGTACCCTCCGGCGCCCTGACAAGGGGCTTTGCCGAAGGCCTTAGTAGTGGGCTGGTGTTGTCCGTTAAATCCGGAGGGGTGGTAAATTGGGCCTTTTTCCGCTTCTTTTTGCCCTTTTTCCCCTCCTTCTTCTGCTTTTGATCCCCCTCTGCTCGTAGCTCGGAAGGGGGGTCCGCGGGAGAATCTCCCTTGGTTGTCTCCCCCTCCCTCGCCCTGAACTTGAGGGTTCTCATGCCAAAATAGGCCTGCATGCCCTCTGACTTCAGGGCCTCCAGGGACTCCCCGTCCATGGCGAAGGTCCAAACCTTACCTCCGTCACTGGACCGGTCGCCCCAGGACGCCCATCTGTCGGTACGCAACCGCCTATTACTTACTTGAAGTCTGGAGAGGATCTGATCTTTGGTCAGATCCTTGCCAAACTCCTCCGCGACGAATACCGTGCACGTCACCGGGGGGATCTCCTCACCCTTCAGCGCACGGAGGTTTGCACCTTCCCATGGCCTCAGGGTGGGGTAATATCCACCAGCCAGCCCGCCGCCTCGGCATTCGCACAGGTAACAAGGAGGAAGCCCGGCCTATGATTGGATCGGAGGAAGCGGATTTGAATTCCGCTGTCCACCTCCCTCTCATAGGCTTTGAGGACAGCCTCCAGCACCCTGTCCTGTTGCTCATCGCTGAGCTGGACCTTAGGGTAGTCGGTGTCCACCAGACCTACCTTCACAGAGGCCGAGGCATCCCTATAGGAGAGCTGAGCTCTTACCTGTTCGGGCTGCCTCGGTTTTTTCCTCTCAGGGGCCTTAACCGGTGTGACCGACTCTGATCTGGGCCGTTTTGCCCTGGCGCTATTGGACTTAGTCGTGCAGGGAGTATCACCCCCTGTCGACGTCCCCGCCTTTGGCATTGACCTGGTCAGTTTAGTAATTATGTTGTCCCGGATGACGGACCTCTTGGCCCTCAGGAACTCCACCCCCTCGCCGACTAGATTTTGAATCCTGTGTCGGGATTGGCCGGTGAGTTTGACCCTTCTGACCTCCTGGTCCGTCATCCTCTCCAACTCCTCAATGGACCTTGGCCGGACGTGCGGTCCGCGGGTGCTGGCTTCGGGAGCCTTTGCACCGCGTCCCGTCCCCCGTGCGCCCCTTGAGGAGCCGGAGCCACCGTCCTCACTGTTTGTTCTGTGGTGGTGGGTGTGTTTGTGGTGTGTGTGTTTTGTTGTGAGTTGGTGTTCATAAGGAAACGGAGTAAGCTAGGGAAGTAAGGTCCGCCCGACCAGAGCCCCGCATGGCCGGGTAAGTCTAAATACAAGGGGGGTCGACCGGTGCCCCCAGGGAGAACGTTAGGGACCGAAGTTACCCCTCGGCCATCCAGCCCTCGGCACGTTGCTCCTTACACCTTAGCTTGGGGTTTTCTGTAGGGGTTGTCTCCCTTAGCCTGTATTCCCCGTTATAGCGCCGGGAGTCGCTCTTGCCCTCCACCGTTAGCCGCTCATCGCGTTGCCCAGGGTACACGACGAGGACGTGGTGGTTGGGCTTGGGGTAGTCGTAAAGTCCGACTGAGGCATTACCCGGTATTTTGGTCCTCCAGGTCCAGGCCACCCAGGAGGTACCGAGGCCTTCACTCCCCCTTGTACCCCTAGAGGGGAGCTAAGGTTCCTTGTTTCCTCCAAAATTTTAATTCGCCTTCATCATTTTGGCTGTTTATTAATCCCCTACCTTATTAATTTTCAATTATAATTTGTTATTATTATTTTGAAATGACAATATTAATGAATAATTAGAAATAACGGAAGATAGAAACGTTGACCTTTCGCCTCATCTAAACAGGTTATTATTAACGAAGCACGAGCGCTTTCGCAATTGGTATTTTCTATTTTTCTCATTCGATGGAAAACCAAACCAAGTTTCATTTTTTCACCCCGCCTCCCCCTCTTGGACAAATTTTTCATAGAAATAAATTTACGTATCAGCGGGAGTGATGTAGCTTTTGGCCCAAGTTCAAATAGAAGATAAGGGAGACGCGGTTGAGATAAAATGAAATCATCAAATCGACGTCGCTTTGCAGTGAAGGGTGAGGAAGGGGATGCTCACGCTCACTTCGTCATCAAAAAAAGCTGGAAAATTCAGTTATAAAGGACGATTGATTAACTTTCCCAGCAGAGATTAAAGCGTCCACATACGATAATATCATTAGCTTCCCCCTGCGAACATCAAAGAAACATTGCATTTCAAAACGGTTTGTCCTATATTTTATTTTCATTTCGAAGTACATGAATGATTTTTCTTTTTTGGAGAACGGTGCCATTTAAAAAAAATAGTTCTAAAAATCTCTGTTTAACTTCTACGGTTAAACCTTCCTCCCAAAAGGCACCCACGGTATATGGCGCCTGAGGTCCGTCCCCGATTTTCCTTGAATTGCAAAATACCAGGTGAAAGGGGAAACAAAAAATGGGTTGAACTCCAGTGGAGGGGGTCGAGAGGCTTAAGACAAGCAAAAAGACTCATAGGATCCTTCACTTGAAAAGTTAAACTCTGTCTCTCAACCGAAAGGTCCTGAGGCTCCTGATTAGTATCCTGAATGGGCAGCTCCCAGTTCCCACTTAAGGGAAGGTACAGACTCTGCTAATTAGAGACCTCGGAACATATAGTAAAACCATAGGGCTTTAAGAAGGGACCTTAAAATGGAAACCTCTGGAAAAAATATGATTATTTCGATTTCATTATTTATAATGATTCATTAAGAAGCGTTTAAAGTGTTCAATTCCTTATTCACGTCGGCAGAAAGAGTTGATTAAGCGACAGAAATTAAGAGTAAAGTTTTAGCCGATTACTTTTCCACATGGAATCGGGTTGAAGTAATGAAGGTTCTAGATTGGTTTCGAAACTTTCCTTTGTATCGATAAAAGAAATGAGTCGGATGTTTAAGGCTTCTTAATTCTCGTGGCTTAAAACTTCGTACCCTCCCTTTCCAGATACGATTACGCGGATTAGTCGGAGGGGCCACTCACGTTTGTCAAGACTCGGGCTCAACTAAAAAAAAAAAAAATGTGATCAGGAGTTTTTTTTCCATATTATCTTTGATTGGTGATGTAAAAAACGGAGTTTGCGTTGGACATTTGTTGCGTGATGGCTTAATTTCTCCTAGCTCTTGTTGAGAGTTAAATTACATCCGGTAAATATCTGGATAGGGGTTTTAATCGTTAAGTGCAAGTGACAGCTTGTGAAATGTGCTTAAAATTTTGATTCGGAAAACAAATAGTCAAAATAAATAACATTTTTATTTTACCTTGAAATCAATCCTTAACGAACAAACAAAATCGTAAAGCACCCAAAATATTAACCTTTCTAAAACATTGATTTGAATTTAAAAAAAGAGCGATTTGAAAGTGAAAAGAGATTCCGAGCCAAAAGAGGGATTTTTATTTTAACATTTCATAACTTCGCTCCAAGGAATAAGCCTCATCACTTACTGCCAATAGACGGCACCATCTGTTGACCTATCAGTTCGATTCCCCTTTTATTCCGCCCTGCAGGCTTTGTTATAAAAAAATCGAGCTCCCAGTTAAGTTAAACGAACTACAAGCTGTGCCCAGGGGAAGGCAGTTCATTTCTACTTTATTATGTAACGATTATATAACAGTCTATTTATTAGTAATAATTATTATTTTATTTAGTTTGTCGATACCCCCTAAAGATTTATTTGGGTCACTCTTTCCTCGTCGAGTCAAAATGCAGAATTTTTATGTAGGTAAAAAAACCAATTAGTAGGTGAGAACAGCTTTTTTTTTATATTCTCAAAAATTGCCAGAGGATCAGTCTGCAGTGAATGGTTTAGCCCATCTTCCACTTTACACAAATTGCTCGTAAATACTAGACGTCAAGTTCAAGTGACTGATATTACTATGGGAAATTCATATTTTTTTTTTAGTGTCTCCTTTCTGAAGTTAGAAAACTAAAAGTTAAATCATAACTTATTACGTGCCAAGAAACGTTTTAACTTATGGCGGGCATACCATCCCCTATAGATCCTTGGAAGGTGTAATGGAGAAAAGTTGTAGCCGGGCCGTCTTTTTGGATTAAACTTTTCTACTTCCACCTTTCAAAGTTGATCCTAAATGTGAAATAATACTCTTTCAAGACTATTGCGCATACTTGTTCGATGTCACCACCTTCAAAAAAAAGAAGGAAAAAAAGGCGCTTTATAACCTTTTTATCAATCTTTTATCTCTTTAGCACTCAGTAAAGATCACGACTGAGTGAAAAAAAATGACCGAAGATATTTGAATGAATTGAATTATTCCGCAGAACTTTTAAAAAACATTGTTTAACCTGTTGGCTTGAGCGAAGTGCCCGGAAAACCGTAAAACCGTTAACGAGTGAAGACGGGTAAACAGCAAGAACAAGACGAAAAAAAGTTTTTCTTTCGATGGGCGGGGCACTTCCATGTTCCTAGACTTTTTATTGCTACTGATCACTATCTTGGTTGTTACGAGGGTTTATAATCACCCAGGAGCAAGAATCACTTGAAACAAAAAAATATTATGTAACTAAAAAGAAGGAAACTTTATAACTATGTACTATAAAATTTTTGCTTTAGAATATTACGAAAATGGTTGCGAGGGGGTGAACGGCCAGGGAGGTAACGAAACTAATTATTTCATGGCTTTAAGACGTTAGAAGAAACGAAAGAAGGCCTAATGAGCACATTGTTAAAATTCCTTGAAGGTACTGCGCAGTAGTCCTTCCGCTAGCAAGTTTCAAGTACTTGGAAAACCTGTGAAGATCCCCCTGGGTGCAACTTAGAAAGCTAAGGCCTTCTACCTACATGTATAATAAAGATAGCATGGTGTCCCTTCTTTCAATTTCGAGACCCTTTCATTGAGTTCGAAAGGGTCCTTAATGGAGGCCCACGGGTCTAGTTGGCGAGACGCTTACGATTGCCATGTTTTGTTTGTTTTTAACTTCCTCAAAAAATAGTAATTGTGATACTTTTGTTTGGATATTCTGTAAATAAATAAATCTTTCCGAGTAATTTTTGGCCTGTAAAAGCTAAAGTTGTTTCACGTTCAATCTACCAACTTTTCAATTTATTTATTTTTTGTATCCGAATTTTCGGTAAATTTTTATTTTTAAACTCCAAAGTCAAGTTTAAATTGAGTTTCATTAAAAATTAAAAACCAACACCCTCGCCTTTAAATGTTACCATGGGGTTGAATAAAATTAAAACTTGATTAAAGTAGTGGACACTGCTTAGCTTTAAATCTTAATTAAAATTTAATTATTCAGGATAAAAAGGAAACGTAAGCTTTTTTTTTCCTACTAATCATCCATCTATCAGGAAACGTGTACCAAAAAATTCTCACCTGCATCCAGAGAGGTTTGGGGCAAACTGAGCAATACGGCGGGGCCTGGGGCTGTGTCATTGGTTAAAAGAAAAGTGAACTTTTAAAATATGATTAATTTTTGATAGCGTCTATAATACGTTTAATAAACAGCTCAATTAAATTTCTAAGCGTAGGAATCGCAATGCCAAAATTTAGAAAATATCCTCGGAGAAGTCAGGCGTGGGCGGGACAAAGACATTAATTTCCATGCCGGGCCCCAAGTTGGCTACGTCCCGGACTTTTATTGTACGAAACGGCTGCAGCCTTGGTACATAACATCGTATAATTTTTTTTATTTTCAGAAAAATTTAAATAGATAGTATTTTATTTTTAAACAAAATTGTTAATGGACATTGTAGCTCCTTAAAAAGATATTACTGTAATTTGTAATATCCTGGATTTCAAAAATGGTTATTGAAAGGTCATTGGAGTCGATAAGACTTCCATAGTTACAATTGGTGTCTGTTACAAAAATACCAAAATCCACCAACACAGCCAGGCGCTCTCAATTCCTCAAGAAGTGGGAGGAAAAATTAGCTGTTAACGTAGTGCGTTAGAGGTAGTACGGTAGTGGAATGGGTGAAGCCGACAAAATATGTCCACGTATAGTGGCAAAAGGCAGGGAGCTACAAGAGATCCGCAGGGAATCGAACATTGAATTGCACATCTAATACGATTGTACAATTAGGTACCTCGGGAAATCGATAAAAAGGAAATTATCTTCCTAGTCGTTTAATTTTGTATAATTATTTTTACTTCCATAAAGAAGTTATTGTGATAGCCTCCACGTCGGATTTTTGGGGAAGGGACTTCCAGACCCCGGAGGGTCAAATCGAAATCTCCCTCGTTACATTCTTGTTCTCCGAAAGAAGATTTCGTGAAAAGGTGAAAATCGGTTGAAAACTGTGGCCATAAAGTGTTCCGGAAAAAAATGCTACGGCCGGCCGGCACCACAGACAAAGTGAGTACGGTAAGGATCAATATTCGATTTGACCCTCCGGAGTCTGGAAGACCCTTCCCCAAAAACCCGACGTGGAGGGTATCACAATAACTTCTTTATGGAAGTTTTTTTCCATTAATTATCATGTCTTTAAGGGTCTAAGATGTAATTTCGAATCATAACCCATAATTTATTGTTCATAATTTCCTTTTAATTAGAAAAATAAATATTCAAGGAAGATATTTTCTGAGAACAAAGCATAATTACGAATATGCGTCACTCGTTTCTTTATACTTTTGAGCCTCTCGCACTAAAACTTGGGAGAATCTAATTTGAATTTGTAATTTAATTTTTCTCCTTTAATTCTAGACTGATGGAAAACAGGATAAATCTATTTGCTTCGAGATTAAATTTATTTCTACTCTTAGTGAGAGTATGAAAGATGAAATTTTTTCCATACGAAATAAATAAAATGTCCGCGACTTCCCCACAGGGAGTGGAAAGTGAAAATCGAATTTAAATGAAACAGAAACGCCGGGAATCTTTCTCAAGGCTACTGGGTTTTCTTCGGTTTTGGTACGAAAAATTACTAACTGAACTAAATTTTGTTGAGAACGAAACCAATAAGTGCCCAAGTGTGATCTGCAGACGAATAGCGACGATTTTATTTGTTTTTGCCTTCATTTTGTACGTTTTTCAATCGTTTTTTCCTCTTCCCAGCGTACAACATTTGTATTAAAGATAGGATATTTTTATATACGCGAGTAATGAGACTTGCGGGTGGGTTATTACTGTCACCCAACCGCATACCCCGAGTTGTACATCGAATATTGAGGTCAAACTTTTCCATGCGCCACCCTACGTGTGGATAGAACGCGAAAACTTCCCTAGGATTTCTTCATATTTTTTTTGTCAAAAGTGTACAAATTTCATGTATTTTCTTTAGATTCTTATAAAGGAATCAATTGTTTACCTATCGATCATGGAGTTCCTCAAAAACTTTTTATTTTTTTACCATAGTATTTTATTGTTATCTTTGCAAAAAAATGTTTTATGTTGTTTTAAAAGTTATTACTGCATTCATAAAATTGTACCTCAGCATCTAAAACGCTGCAATTAACGTTATTTTTTGAATATCTCTGATTAAACGAAATGGAAGAATAAAAATAAAAATTCAATTGACACAACGTGAGATGGAATAAGGGAGGCGCTTTTTAAAATGAAGAGAGAATATTTTAGAACTGGAAAATTACTAGTATCAAACGTTTTAAATGGTGACTAAAGGGTTAGGATTTTTTTATGCCAGGAAAGGGTAAGAGGCATTTTTTATCACCCCTTTGTTTATTATAAATTTATACGAAGTGGTTTTTTTTGTCTTTTTACGCTCTTCTTACGGTTTTCTTTCATAACCCCATTCTCGTATAAAACCATTGTTTAACTTCATCTACTTATATTAATTAAAAACAAATTTTTTATAAACAAAATATTTTTTAAGTACCATATAATTAACCAATAATGGAGGAAGAAATGACTGTGATAACGGGTATCTCACGACGCGTTTCGGCTTAAAAAGCCTCGTCAGGTGAGCTATTCCCTCTATCACAATCATTTCTATCTTTTCACTGTGCCCCTATCTCCGAGAGATTTAGTGGATACAGATAGAAATGATTGTGATAGAGGGAATAGCTCACATGACGAGGCTTTTTAAGCCGAAACGCGTCGTGAGATACCCGTTATCACAGTAATTTCTTCCTCCATTATTCGTTAATTATATGATAGTTAAATCAACCCCTTTGCGGAATACAAACGCAAAAAAATTAGAAGGAAAATATTTTTTTACGAAATCGGTCTTCCTGCCTGAAAGCGGTTTTAACCTCCCCGATTTTGCGCTTCTGGTTTTCTCCGGTCCCCGTGAGGGATTTCCTGGGAATTTAATCAAATAAAATAAATACATGGAAATCGGTTTGATAACGAAATTTTTCTTGTGTCACAATACTCAGAATTTTTTTTTTCTTCTTTTCTTTTTTCTTCTTTTTTTCTTTTAATGTGAGATGATCTGAATTAAACCTCCGTTTTTCTAAATTCCATAAAGATATGAAAGAAGAAGAAATAAAACGAAATGTCGAAAAAAAAGAAGGAGGAAAACGAAAACTCGATTTTTATGTTATTTTTTTTTTTATTTAGTGCCTGTGGTAAGGTTAATTATCCATTCCAGTATTTTGTTTTGTCTACTAGTTTTTGTGATATCTTAAAGTTTTAAACCAGCGTCTTAGATGAGCTGAGCTTCATACATTCTTATAAAATTTTAATAGACAAGTGTCCATTTTAAGCAAGTCACGGATTTTTAGAATAACTAAACATTGTTAAGATAAAGAGCACGTATACATATTCAATGGGAAAAGCAACGGGGGCAAATTTATTGACACTTCATGTTTAGAAAGTCACGAAGTGATTCCAATTTTTATTTACATGCCAACAAATAAAGACGGGAAAGTAAAGAAGGTTGACGAGAGAAAACACTTGGCGAACTCTCAGACTCCTGTGGGGGCTCTTTGGTCTTGGAAAAATAAATGGAAAGTTATCTGAACTTGTGAGAAGTAAAAGATTACTTTTAATCGATCGCATATATTTTTGATTTTCTCATACGGGGATACTACTAACGCTTCTAACTCTTCTCCTAAAGCTTTAAACACAGAAATTATTTTTTAATTTATCAAAATTTGGGAACATACGGAGCAATAGTACGGCCTTAGAGCGTCAAGCTGAACTACAGAAACCTCCGCCGTTATTTCAATTTTAAAACAGTCTTCAAATTGAAATCCTATGAAGTGGCTGTAAAGTACGGCGCCACAGTTAACCATTTTGGAGATAAGGGTTCAGAAATATCATTTAAAATCATCTCTTGAGAGTATCACATTCACTTTCTTTAGAGAACCTTAAAAAGTCGTATGTTTAGGTTGAATCGAAAATGGATAAACCGTAGACTACATGAGATTTAATTTAGTTCTGACCTTTTAATAGTACGTGTCAAAATTTCTTGCCAGATTAGAGGTTACACTCAGAGGTCACAGCTGCTCTCGAAGTGGTTTCCGAGGGCGGAGGGGACCCGAGTCACAAATCGATGGAAGTTATGTTTAAATTCGAAGAGATACGCTTTGAATAGCTTTCCTCCCCTCCAAATTTGGCCACCGGTGTCTCCTGTCTTTTTTTATACACGATGGAGAAATAAAACGATTGATGTATTAGCTGGGGAAATAATTTTCTTTTAAAAAAGCTCTATTAATAAAAAATCATTAAATAATTGAATTTTTTTAAAGCAACAAAAAAAATCTCTGAAAAGCTTTATTCTCTATTCAATTAGGCTTTCCTTCAGTCCAGGATACTTCGTAACGACGGGGTTTGATTCGAGAGGCTTTTGGGATAATTTATCTCCCTTTGTCTAGTCTTGGCGAGATAATGACTGCATTGATGGGGCCGATCCTATTTGAACTTGTAAACTGATTATTTAATTAAAATGGCTTACAATAAAGGGAAGGGAGAGGACTAACGATAAACGTTTCAAATTTTTCACGTTTAGATTAAAGCTTCCGCCTAGAAACCACCCTATTTAACTTCCCTCCTTTAATAAGATTTTTTCAATAAGAAAATAGTAAATTTCGTTTAAAGTACTACGATTATTAGATAGAAATTATAAAATCGATCGGAAAGAGAGATGCAATTTTAAACGAACGAATTTTGGTTTGAAGCATCCAATTTAAAGGGACAACCCCTTTTGTCTAAGTGCTACGATTGAAGTCAATTGGACTCGAGAGGTCACGGGATATAAAATAGAGTTTAGAAAGGAAAGGCATTACTGATTTGGGAAAACGAAGATTAAGGATGCCCGAATTGATGTGACAGACGATTTTCTATTTTATCGGCAACGTGGAAAACAGCGTTCATCACCAACCAAAGTGTAATTATCTTCAAGTGTGATAATGGATATTCTACGTGCTTCAAAACTTGCCATCTAACTTCTAAATAAAGTCATTCATTTCGCCTAAAATATCGCCAGAGTTACTCGCGATATAGAAACGAGATTGTTTTAAGAGAAGTGCCATAGTTTCGCAACAAAACACGATTTACTGATGAAAATTGATTAAGTTATGAACTTACTTTAAAATAACAATTTTTGTCTTGTCTCTAAAGGGAACATGTGCACCAGTTTTAAAGCTCTCTTGGCGACTAGTTACTTCTGTACAAGATGCTCTTTTGTTCTTTCATTATCTAATTTTTCTTCAATATTTAAAAATGTATCTCAACCACCAAGTGGAGCTTCAAATACGTGGAAAGTGAGCTGATGATATTTTTTTGCAATAATTGTTTAAAGGAATCGTCGTCAAAGATTGTTAGGCTGTAGAGCCGTCAATCTGGTCAGGATTTGTCGAAAATGTTGCTTCTTATTATGATGACTCCTCGATTTGTACTACGGGTTTTCTCTGCCTAGGCACTGATTGCGCCATTACAATTCAACCAAACTCGTCGTTAGAACCCCCTGTTATTTCCGTTCCAACTCAAAGTGAAAATCGCTGGTTTTGACGTATGTATATCACTCCCGTACATTTAAATTTTCGAGAATATTGAATGTTTTAATTGACGGCTTTATGATCCATAACTAGTTTCAACAGGTTTCACAGAAACTTCCGAAACTTGGTCCTGACAAATAATGAGGTGTAGTCAAGCGTTGGATGGGATCGGTTATTTTGACATTGATTTCAAACCTGGCGACGTTGAGCTGCTTTATTTTATCACTCGGCTGTACAAGATTCAACATAAGTTTCAAAACTATCTTCCAGGAGGTGGTTTCGCATTAAAAAATATCCTGACAGTTTTAATAGAAGTTATTGTAATACTCTCTTCAAATGGCTTCTGGGAATGGCCCAAAACGATAATCTTTACTCGGGAATGTCACTTCTCGCAATATTCTGAATTTTTGTTTCCGGGAGCCCACCTCCATCTCAAGTTTGAGGAAACAAAATCGCATTTTGGCCGCTTCCTGTTGGGCATTTGGAAGAACCATTTCCATAAATTGATGAACACATTTTCCTTTGGAAAGGGTACCTACCGCTTGAGTTACTTGAAGAGCCTAATATCGATATGTCGGGGATTGGAATCTTTTTTTGGTAACACTGTAAGTGTCTCCTTAAGGTTCATCCTCTGGCTGTGCGTAGACGCTCTTTGGCTGTGTGTAGAAGTGAAAGGCCGGGGTTACTCTTCCGAATGAAACCGGCGACTGAGAATAGTCTGGTGTGCTCTCGGTGGAGGTACGTGAATGGCGAAAGAGGGCAGTAATTTGAGAACTGCCAGCAGAGGAAGTTCCTGTCCTCTTTTCTCTAAAACTTGGTGTTTAATTAACTGTGGTTCTTGTTTCGAATAAAAGATTGTGAGTAAAGTGAAGATAGTGTTTTATTTCTCGGCCCAACGTCGGAAGACAGCGAGATTTCGTAGTTTTCCGCCTTGCATCTACATCTTTCCTGACAGATATATTGATTTAGAAAAAGAAAATTTTTTGTTTATTCCCAAAAGTAAACAGGATGCTTCCGCTACCTTTTGGTAGACTCGGAAGCAATTCATTAAACATCTAGCAAGCGAGGTCTCCACGAGATCCATAACAAGTTGTTTTTCCTCCCTACTCGCTCCCACCTTTTTCAACTGATCGTGTTTTTAGACTACTTTTCCGATCGGAACGTTTAAAACTAAATTTTGATGATCATTCTGTAAGCTCGGGATGCTATTTATTTCCGTTTCGTGTTTTAGTTTTAATGAGTTATTCTAAAGGAGATCCTTGAGTCCTTATAATGGAAGGGATTCAGCTTAGAGGGATAAAACTAGAATTTGTTTTGGTAGTTTAAATAGAAAATTATGTGGCCTGGAAACAGTTTAGCACAGTTGTTAAAGCAAAATAGAGGGACCCGACAATTGAAATGGAGATGTTTCACTATTGTTAGCTCGGAGTCAGTAGACATTGCTGGGATAAGTACCTCGGCATCCTATTAATCGCATGTGTTGCGGGCGAGCTTAAACCGACCACGAAACCAAAGAGAGGGCTCAAGCTGACTTGGTTACAGTGAATCAAATGAGCGAAATGGTTCGGCGGGCGGGATGAAGTAAATTCCATTCAAATCGAACCCTGAATACCGAAAGTTTAAGCAGGAAAAAAAAACGGCAAGAATTTTCTTATTATTGTTTTTGAATTAGACACCTTCCCGAATGTTCGAAATCCTAAATTGTTGAAACGTGACGCAATAACAAAAGTTGGTGTTCAATAAAAGCTTTTATAAACATTCTTAGAGACCATTAAAACTCGATGTTTGTTTTAGGGTTTGCAAAAGGGCTTATTGATTATGGTTTACCTTGGCTCAGGGTATTGAAGGATTAGGCTTTTCCTTCCTTAACTTTTCAATTTATTTTTATAGAATTTCAGATGGGCAAACCATTATTTTGGTTTACGATGCAACAAGCACACCAAACATTAAATCATTTTAAAATTCAAATTAGACACATCTAACAGACTTTCATTGGCCTATTCTACCTTCAAATATTTCTCTTCAATTTGTGAGCTTAATTAATCCAGAGTATCTTTTTTAATAGTTTTATTTTACTTTCATAATTTTAGTAAAAAGTTGCGTTCGAAGTTTTTTAATTAATAACAGGAAACTTAAGATTCAATTGAAGTACTGATCTGTAAAATTTGGGAAGGAGGGTTCAAGTGAAGTACTGATCTGTAAATTTAGAGTGGAGGGGGGAGTGAAAAAAAACCTCTACAACGATCGACGAGGCATAAAATTCTTCTTCTGATGGATTGAAACAGATGTCGGTTATTAGATTGATCAAAAGAACCTCTTTTTAATTAAATAAGAAAACTTCTGCGGACTTAAGAACGGCTTTAATTTCTTTAATAAACCTCAAAGTAAACTTTTCACCTAAAAGTAAAGAAAATCTTAAACTGTGGGATTTTATAAGCGGGAGCCAAAAGATAAAAAAATTTAGATACACCGGACGAATCAGTCAAGATTTTAAAAGAATCCCTTTACTTGACCTTTAATTTATTTCTTTTTAAATAACCTTCTATTTGTCTTCTATTTGTGGGTTCCTACTTTTATTTTCACTAAAAAATGGCGTAAATCAAACAATCTGATCGTCGATTCTTGAGAATTTATTTTTTTAGTTCTTCTTTCTTCTTATCTGAAGGAAGTTAACTATTTCGGTGGGAGCTATGGATAAATCTAGGACGAAATGTATATTTTAATGTATATTTTGAAGATACATTATTTTTTAGTTTTAAAAGGATAAAATCGAATGAAAAAAATTGTCCTTTTTTCCGGTTCCATTTTTTTTCCTTTTTAAAGTTTAATGACCAGTTTTATTCGTTCAGAATATCGTTTGTTTTGTCAGTATCGCGCGCCGTGTTTTTATGGCTTCATATTTTTTTTTCTCCCTTTTTTGTTTAATAGCGAGTTCGATATTTTAGGGTATGAAATACACAGGATAACCCTGATACCTGTTATTATTTATAGGGACTCCAGCCTTTCCATCAGTGCCTTAACTTCAATCATTGACATAGAGAATGAAGAGAAGTGGTCCTCATAGAGCCTGAGGTACCCCAGTTGATATAAAGGCCGATTGTGAAATTCTACCACCATATCAGATTTATAAAGAACGTAAAGTTAATCTAAACTCATCATTTATGTATTTTTTTAAAGTAGGGTTGAAGATGAAGGCTATTAAGGAAATGTACGTACCGACTTAATTTAATTTTTTCAAATTAGTTTATATAATTAATAAAAATTAACTTAATTTTTTCAACTCATGGACGATCAAAATTTTCTTTTTGTGCCTAAAACGTTTTATTTTAAGAATTTAAATTTTCCTAATGAAGAGGTGTTTATGGTATTATTAGGCTTAATTTTATGTCCTGACGGGATCTAATTTGACGGATTACTTCATCGAAAAACCAGGTGGTAAATGTAAATTTACGGTCCATGGGAGGTAAACGACAATCAAGCAAAATTGGGCTTGAAAGTATTTAAAAACTTTTTATTGATAATATCGACTGTGCTTTAACTAGAAACAGTTTCACAAGCATATAAATACGATCGGTTCCCTTGAGGAGCTAAGGGGTAGCAGTGAACGGAGTCTTGGGGAGGACGTGGTGGTTCAAGATGTGAGAAGACCCCTTGGGGCCTGCTGTGACTTCTCCAGTCAGTTAGCCGCTGTCAGAGATTTCAGCAGGAGAAATGCTTTTATTTTTAGCTTTAGTAAACGGTTTAGTAGATAATCCGTTAACATTTGATACTTTTTTTATCCTTGTTAGTTTCCCGTTCATAGTGAAATAACACACTTTGGGAGAATTACTTCTCAGAACTTTCTCTACGTCCCAACTATTTCGTCCCTCAGCAGCCTCGCCCAAAAGCACCCTCGAGGACGCGGTGTGTAAATGGCGTAAGTGCTAATTAGGTATAAACTCGCATTTATTACTTATATTTTCTATTTTCAGTGTAATTAAACTTCCAAAAAGTAAAGGCAAAATAAATTTTTTAAATCTCATTAAGTAACCTTCCAAACATCGAATACCGTGTAATCAGTTCCACTCCGCATTCCAATCACGTGTGACCCGTCTATTTCGTTATTTCTATTGAATACTAAATGTTCAGTTGATTACAAGACTTTGGAAATTAACGTCATGAATTGTTTTCATTACTATTCCGCCAAAGTATATCATTCATTGTCAAGAGTCACCGGTCAAGGTAATGAAAGAGATTCAGACTAAATATTGTCAGAGGAAAAATATATTTTCTGTGTGTTATTTTAGTATGGAAAATTTTTTATGAGTCCTCATTACTCAATTTTACGTTGAAATCTGCGTAAAGTTCGAATAGGTTTGAAATTTTTTATCCGCTTTGTTATAGAATACAAAATATGCTGTTTTTATTCTTTCATTTTTTTATATCAGGGATTTTATTTTTTCGCATTGAAAAGGGTGAAAAAAGCTGGTATTTACTTCAGATATTCTTAGTGCACTTGAGTCACGGAATATAACGTTACGTTTTTCCTTGAGGTGGTCTTTTAACGCCTATATCTCTGGAATAATGTTCTGAAAGGTTCACTCCAACCGACCCGCAAAACCCATTCCTAATCCAAATAGTACCTACTTCTCATCCCTCCTCGACCGGCATCCCGGTTATATCTTACCATTTCAATTTGTTCTGAATGTTTCCTCAGTTCAATTTTTTTCTTTTTTCATTAAAAGTTATGAGAAATTATATTTTGATTCTGTTTTTTTACATAATCGTTAATAAAGGCTTCGCTTTATCTCGTTTTCCCCCCGAGGGAACACCTGCATATGACCTTTGAACACAGTTGGAACGAACTCTCGGAGAGTTGGCTACGCACAGCTCGTAAAACGTCTACTTTTAATTATTTATATTTAATTTACATCTTCTATTGAAAATTGACTTCAAGTTTTCATTTTGGGGATATCCTAGAAATTTCCTCTGCTACTACATAGATATTGTCAGGCTAGTAAGTTATTTATCGCAGAATCCTCAAGGTAGTTATTACTTATTCCCTTAATGGATTACAATTAAAGCTTCATTTATCTAAAAAATCGATTTCGACCATCGTTAGCATTAAATTATTCGCAATAAAATTTTAATAAAATGGAGGACAATAAACATTTATGATCGGGCCACACGGTTGATTATAATATATTTTATTTTGTATCCCTGTAAATGACATTTATATTTTACCTCGGTTTATATTTACGACGTTTTTCGTTGAAAAATGAAGAATTTAGTCAGAAGTTAAGGCTTTTTTTTAAATCTAGGTTTTGATTTATTCTTTCAGCATAAAAAGCTTACACCCTCTTTAAAATGCTAGCCATGAAGCAAAGATTAGCGAGAGGGCTGTTCATAATCTTACTCTCTGATTTTGTTAATAACCGCCACGCTTGATCCTTATTTTGGGTACATACCTTTCGCCATAAAGACAACTGGACATACTTACAACATAACATACTCTCGAAATAAAATGGACATAAATGGAGGATAAACGGTCAAATCGAAGTATTTTCAACATAAATAACCTCTAAATAAAACGGAAGAAATAGAAAACGGTTTAAACCGTTTTTAAAGGATCTTGCAACTCGACATAATCTCGAAATAATCTCGAAATAATCTCGAAATAAAATGAACATAACGTGGAGGGGTTGAAGGGGACGGGCGGGCCCAAGGGGCGAATATAATTTTAACTCGGAAGTCTGACACATCCGCGCCCTATCGTCTACGTGACTATAGGCTGACAGTTAACCCCCTTTTGCCATAAACGAGCACATCCTCGCGAGAGGAAAAAAATTAACCCCCTTGTGTCCAAAACGAGCTGATCCTCGCCCTACAGGGTGAGCAAATCCTCGCGAGAGGAAAAAAATCAACCCCCTGTGTCATAAAACGAGCTGATCCTCGCGAGAAAAAAATTAACCCCCTTTTGTCATACAACGAGCACATCCTTGCGAGAGGAAAAAAATTAACCCCCTTTTGCCATAAAACGAGCACATCCTCGCGAGAGGAAAAAAAATTAACCCCCTTGTGTCACAAAACGAGCTGATCAAATATATTTCGTAGAGCTGTGTAGTAATGAATGAAAGTTTTAATTTTAAAATTAAACAATGATAAAAGTACTTGGTTGCTCCTTTAACGTTTCGACTTCCGAGAATGAACGGTGGCGAGGAAGTAGGGGGGTGTGCCTCATGCCTGTCAGCCTATAGTCAGTCACGTAGACGCTAGTGGCGCGGATGTGTCGTAACTCCGAGTTAGTCACGCTCCCGTCACCCTCTTCGCCGCTAATTGTTATGTTGAGATTATTCGAGATTATTTCGAGATTATGTCGAGTTGCAAGATCCTTTAAAAACGGTTTAAACAGTTTTCTATTCTTCCGTTTTATTTAGAGGTTATTTATGTTGAAAATACTTCGATTTGACCGTTTATCCTCCATTTTATGTCCATTTTATTTCGAGAGTATGTTATGTTGTAAGTATGTCCAGTTGTCTTTATGGCGAAAGGACTGCCTCCTTATTTTATATCTGTTAAATTTATTGTTTTACCTAATTTTTATTTTCATCTGTTAACAGAGGGAAAGGATTATCCCCCTTTTTTAAAAATAGCAAAATTGGAATTTCAGTTTTAAAATGTAGGAATACGTTGGCGCTCCGTCCAGTCAAGCAAAACCCGACCCAATGCGCCAAAAAGTACGATTCCAACGAGAATTTTTTAAAGGTTTATAACCTTGAAAACTCGATCTTATCGACCCTAAAAATTTGAGACGTATTTTCCTTATTAAAATTCAGCGCATGGTTTGAAGCATATGTCTATTATGACTTCATGAGAAATCTCCCCCTATAGCAAGGACTGCTTTAAGGAACGGTATTAAAATACATCCTTCCCTTCCAAAATTACGCCGGAGATTCAAGAAGATAGATAATTTTCTTGTGGTTGTAGCTGATGTTTCATGGGAGATTCACGATCTTAATTTAAAAAATAATCGTTCTTTGTCGGAATTCCCTCCGTGTAAATATTAAATTACATATAATATTAACTTCCTATTTGAGGAAAAATTGTGATACTCTCCAGTGAGTTTTTGAATATGCTTCTTTTTTTTCTTGATTTGAATTTTCAATAGATGTATTAATATCGTAAAAAATACGTACTTTAAAACGAATTTCCTGAAAGTAATGGGGAGCACTTGAAGGTTTTAAACAATTGGTTGATGCCCGCGGCTAAGACGAATGTAAATGCGGTCGAGAACCTAAAAGGGAAAAGCCTCTAACAAATTATCACCATCCTGGTCTCAGCGAAATTGTCTCCTTGCAAATCTCTTAAATCAAGAGGATATTTTTCTTTTCTACCTTCTAGAATCATATAATTAAGATGATACTTTGTTCAAGATTTATAAACATCTAATTTTTAATATTAAACCGAGTAAACTAGGAAGAACAATAATTTTTAAGATTCGAACCTAAATGTTCCTAAGAACAATAAAGAAAAAAAAATTTCACTAGTGGGAGATTCGAACCTACGACCTTTATGTATCAGCAAGGCACTACCAACGGAGATACGGAGAAGCCTAATTGAAAGACGCCTTTCAATCTGGGTTCTTATTTCACATTTTTTCCCACAGCTTCTTTCTCGTTTCCCTTATTTTTATCTTTCACAATCAAACAAATTGACATTATGACACATTGAAAGTGAATTCTAAAAATGCTGAATAATTTTTTTTTTCTTTTTGTAAGTTCAAAAATAGAGCAATCGGAGAGGATAGGTATATACCTACAAGTGGTTGTAAACCGTTTCTGCCTTTGTTCACGAATCCGCAGATAGGCCGCCCCCTTCAACACTGCCCGAGGCGTGGTTGGAGGGTGGAAAATAGGAGTTTAATCGTTACTTTCCTCACCCCGCTTGGAACAGCCCATATAACGGGCGCTTTTTTTTATTTAGTTAAAAAAGAAATGCGCGTCGTAAAATTTTATCTTC
Source organism: Orius insidiosus (assembly GCA_014119065.1). Lineage (NCBI taxonomy): Eukaryota > Metazoa > Arthropoda > Insecta > Hemiptera > Anthocoridae > Orius > Orius insidiosus. The sequence goes on from JACGAQ010003506.1 coordinate 23,614, forward strand.
ATTGAAAAAAAAAAAGTTGACATCAGGCTGAAATAAACGCGATTTCAATTAAATAAAATATGAATGTGGTCAGTATCTTTTGAGGAAGAGGCTCTGTTGTTGACAGATTTCATAATGTGTGGTCCATTCGTGTCTTGGAGGGCTTGAACTCGACCCCGCCTTTTTCTGAAATTCAATACGCTGTTTAAAAATCGTGTTACACACGACAAAAACTATTCCTCTTCGAAGAAAAAAAAACCCTTTTATTTATTTTTTGAAGTGGAATTTCTTTGAATTAAACGTTGAAAGACTTGTGTGCGCGACTGTGCTATTCACCTGGCTGAGCTACGGTTTATGAAGGCCCCTAGTCAATTTGAATTTTTCATTTTTTCCTGGATTATTGTTAGGCGCCTTTTTAGGGTGTATAAAAACCAGTTACAGTACATTAGGAACGTCCCCGTTGGTCCTTGGCCCCCGGCCGCCTGACCGAGCTCCCACAATCTCCCGGGCTACTCCTTATCCTGCAGGACGTTTACAGGGATAGCGATTCCAGGCATAATCTTCTCAGAATGCCAAACATCATAGCCTTGCCATAATTACTTCTTCCGTCCTTCTTTCCATCAAGGCCACCAGATCCCAACAATGGCATCACCTCAATGACACCGCCGCAGTCCTGGCCGCCCTTTCCCAGGATCCCACAGTGACCATTAATACAGTTTGCTCTTTTAAATTCATTTAAAAAACTGGGTTCCTTTCGAACTATTTAGAGAGAAGAAACTTTTTTGTGAACGTTGATACGTGTTTTTGTACTTTTTTTTCTCCGGGATCTAGAAGTTGAGGTGACAAAAAGGAGTTCTCGCTTCCACATTGAGCTTTAGGTCGTTAAAATTGTTCGAATAGCATGTGGGAGGATAGCATTGTCTGTGAATGAAATGGGCAAAATGAAAAGACGGAAGGACACAAGGAATGCTGCGGAGAAACAATGAAAGGATTTTGTGACAAGTGTCGAATAAGATTAGGGAAAAAAAAAGATCCTCTTTTTTTTCTCTCTTTCTTTTTCCTCGGGGAATTCGTTACTTCATTGAATCGAGTCAATTTAACTTTTTGTTGTTTAGTAAACGAGCATCAATTAATTTCTCTCCACCTATAATTAAACCTATTGGGGGGGGGGGGTTGTGGTTTTGGGAATTTTAAATTGAAATCGCTTCGGAGAATTTGAAAAAAAAAACGACTCTTTTTTCCGATTGGATTTTGACTGGTGAAACAAGTGGATGCGTCCGTCATGGCTGTAGTTGGTTGGTTTCGATCTAATTCCACAAAACCCTAGTCTCTTAATCCTTACCCGCTTTCAGCAATCTCGTCCAAACGCCGTTAATGAATGGCTACAGCCCTCTGAGATCATCACTATTTTTCGCCCCAGGCATTGTCCTCAAAAATCTAACATTCGAAATAATTAATGCAGACTTTGATAAGTTTCTTAAATTTTCTGTGAAGCTGTACAGCTTAGGTCTCCGATATGTTATTATGGAATATAAAGGTTGTCAAATAGAAAATAATTTAGGTTCGTATCGAAATGACTAATCCCATTGACTTCTAAACTTTATCATAGAAGACTCTCCTAATTAGTTTCATTATGATCACATGAAAAGGGAAGCGAAAATTCTTATTAAAAGTCTTCCACGTTAAAACAAAACAAGTTTGAATCCTTGGTGGTTTCCTTTACCTCTCAATCCCTCTTTCCCTCCTTTTTTTCTTCTTCTTAAGAACCTCTTTAATTAGCTTAAATAATTTATGTAAAACATTTCAGGGGAATGAGAGTACGTTGAAAGTGTGAGGGGAGGGTATTAAAGAAAGATGGAGTGCAAAACTTGAGTGATATTTCTTAATAAACGGTAGAGTTGGAGGCTTGTTACAGGGGAAAAATGGAGAAAAAGAGATGGGAAAGGAATTAACCGTTGGTTGACCAACCTTGAAACCTGATATTATGTGCTCGTTTATCATCAAAAATTTTACGATAACGTAAAATAAGAATTTTTCGTTTGGTTGATGCTTTTACTTCGTTTTAACATCTTTCTATGATCATCCAGCTGGTGAAATATTCATAATGACGTCACTACGTCACTCTCTTCTCTTAGCTACTACGCTTTCATCAAAACCACAAATTTTATTCCTAAAAGAAAATTAATAATATAATTTGTCGTGTGTTACAGGATGAGCGAGCCATCAATAAAAACGATTAAATTGATTTGCATTCTTTGTGGCGGAAGTGTGACTAAATCCTAAAAGGTTGGTAAACTTATTTTAAATACTATTTTAATTTTTAGCGTGTAGTGTAGGTAGGTGCCTACCTGGAATTCGACTAAGATATAATAACCTACTATAGTAATCGGCAAATTTAATATTAGAAAGAATCCACTTATTCAGCATTCTTTAGAATCTTAGAATGCCTAGTTTGTAAAGGGGGCGGTCCTCCGCTGTCGAAATATTCAGTGCATCTGGAAATTGCAAGCTATAGACAACATTATGGGGACTCCGGGTTTCTTTTTAGAAAAGTAACAATAGCGCATCTAGAATTCTTTTGAAAAAGAAAGTACTTTCGAGTTTCTAGGTCAATTTCTAATTGCCACACTGCATAAAACATTTTTCCGTTATTTTTCACTCTGTCATTTAAAAGCTTTCATTGTACTCTGCCTAGTAGATAATGGTGGGCATTTAAAAAATTTATTAAGCGCTTTTTTGGGACGTTTTGTTGGATTGGAACGCGATGTCTTCAATGGAGCAGAAATCAATACGTTGATTAAAGGCGTGTCTAAGATATTCTTTTTGTCCGCCTACGCTTTTATTTCAGCAGTAGATATAATTAAAAAGTGCTAATTAGGCTTTGGATTAAGGGGGACAAAACAATTAGTCAGTCTCAATCTCGCGTAGACTTGGTTAAAGTCCGGTTACAGACGAGTGGAGAATAACACTGGAAGGGAACAAGTTAGAAACCCTTAACAGAAATTAGAGGAAGGAAGGAACGCCTCGTGTGTATGTTTCACGTGATTGTGGTCGCATGCCTGCCATTGAGTTAAATAGGCTTCAGGGTATTGTTTACTTTGAATGTGCTCACACTTGTGTGTGAATGGAAAGAACCTTTTTTTAGCCGTCACGAATAAGGCAATTAACCCTACCGTCTAAAATAAAAATTATTTCAATTATGTTACTGTCATTAATGAGGAAATTGGTTTTTCCCACGCCATCGAATTTTCGATTTTCACTTCTGACTGGAAACAAACATTTGCTTTCCGTTCTAATTTAGCTAATTTTACGCCAGAGTGAACCACGAACACAGATTTTCGGAATAATGTCTCTTTATAAATGGGCTTATTTCTGTTCGATTATGAGCTAACATGGAACTAAAACAAGTTTCAAGTCTATTATTTTATTCGCACTCCCCATTCATCTTATTTCCGATCTCCTTATCAATATTGCATCCATGATTTTGAAAAAAAAAAAATTATTGTCAATATTAGCCGAGAAAATTGAATTCCTAAGGAAAAAAAAGAGTATAAACAAATGTTGGCCCCCAGTGGGATTCGAACCTACGACCTTATGGTTTCTAGCCCAACGCTCAACCATTGAGACGTATTTGTAACTATTTGTTTTTATCTCGCATGTTTTCCTATAAATTGCTTCTTTCTCAGCTTTTTTTTTTGAAATGGAATCCAGGGAGATAAGTTGACATTGAAGTGGCCTAGTTTAATTAATTAAATTATAATAATATTCAAAACAGTACTCTATGTAAGCACTAAAGATAGTTTTTCGAGGTTTTGAAGCTTACAGAAGGTTGGTTTCGAAACACTTTGTAAAAGAGCATTAGCGGTCACTCCTCACCATGATGCCGACTGCTTTAGTAACAATTAACCGTTTCGATCTGATTTAATTTAATTTTTAAATTGAATACTAGTTGCACCTTAAATTTTCCCTTCTCAAAATTAATTATTGTGATACCTAACTTCGAAATCATTTTCTTGTCCCAAAATCAGATTTAGGAACATGGTATATTCACAAGTTCGCCGCTCCAAGCTAAAGTCGTCTGAAAATAAACATTTCTGGATGTTCCAGAATGCTAAAATGGTATAAAAGGTATAATAGAGCATTAAACATACTATTTAGGAGCTTTTAACTTCTTTTAAAATTTCATTAATCGTCAAGAGCTGCTTTGGAACTCTAAGCAAATATCTTCGCCCAGGGCAGCTTTGAAAACGCTATGGACAGCGGGGAAGTTGGTTTCGGAAGTCGTTCGCTTGCCGCGACAATCTTTGAATTTAAAGGTTGGTATTTTTGTTAATGATTACGTGCAGTTTTGCTTTTCAAAAACTAACTTAATATTGAACACCTAATTTTATCTTGTTATGGGTTAATTAGTGATTAATGCAAGCGGCCGATTGGCTAATCGTGAGTTTTATTAAAATTTGCGGTTGACTAAACTAATTTCTAATTAGATAATATCGCTAGCACTCCTCACCCTAAAGGGATAGCCGCGAAAGCTTTTTACGCTGGCTGAAACAGG
>JACGAQ010003507.1:0-28137 GCA_014119065.1 Orius insidiosus
TCTTTTTAAGACGAGGAAAAAAGTAATTTTAAAAGCAATTCCGCTTAATATCAAACCTCCGTTAAAAAAAGGGATAAACTCAAATAAAGGAAGAAAATGTATAAGTTGTTATCAGTCACTGAACTCCCCTAGAGGTAATCTCGTGAAGAATAAAAGATGTAAATTCTATGATATGAGGCAGTGACCGACCCTTAAGTGCAATGCATCTCAATAAGGGAGGTAGATTGGCTTCTCCGTATATCAGACCCTAAGAACGTTTTTCTACTTCAATGAATACTGAAAATCTCAACTACAGCGTAAAAATAGGGTAAATGGAACTTAATAAAATTCCATCCATGTACAAAATTCTTGTTGAACAATTAATAACGGCTGTAGATCCTCCGGAAATGCTTTTCACTTTTTCGCGGTTAAGGGTCCGTTATCTACTTATGGTGAGTTTTTTATTTGAAATTTTCTATTCTGCGAAAAAACTGTTGGTTTTTTAAAATTTCTCTTTTAAACACATTTATTTTCTTAAGTACAGAAAAAACGTCATTTTTTGATCATAATTTGATGATTAAAATAATACAATTTGAGAAAACAAGTTTGTATTTAAACCTATGAAAGCTTGATAAATCTAAACGCTAAGAAAGTTTTTTCTAGCTACATTCATTTTTTTGTAAATTGGGAGCAAAGTCAAAAATTCGATAAAATTACGGTTTTTAGCTTCATTTTTGCCGATAGTTTCTCCTAGGTTGCGGCACAATAAAATTTTTTTTAAATCAAGTTTTTTGACAAAATTAAAGGAAAAACGCTGCCGTAAGTGGTTTAACGGACTGTTAAATTAAAATTTTACCGTGGTTTTCTTTAAGCAACTGCGAAGAAATGGTTTAAGATATTACTTTTTAAATCTTGTATATAACAATAGATATCGATTTTAAGCCCTGGAGGAACAGCTCTTTGTATAATCTTTGTTGGTATAATCCTCATGCTAACTGTTCTGAATAGTGAGATTGCCGGGGGAAAAAGAGGCGAGGCGGTATTAAAACGATAAAAGATGTACTACGAAGATAGTTTCCTTGATCAATCAACTCCATTTTCGGTTCAGTTCTTTAATATCCGTTTGACCCCGAAAAGAATTGAACTTTTAACATTTTCTTACCCTCATTTTTTATCCTGAAAGTCTCATTGAACGGTTGAATAAATGCGGATAATCTAGTGTCGAATAAGAGAATGGCGGGACGGTTTTTATGGGGATGTCGTGGGCGTGAGTAGGACGTGAAATACAACGATTTTCCCTCTTGAAAACATGCCCTGAAACGCCCACGGATTTCTTTCAAATCAATCTTCCTCGAATTTGCCAGAGATCAAAAATCAGTGGTAACTCATTAAGAAAATAATTTTTTTTTGAAGTATATGTTTTTAGGAGGGTCACCCGTCCCCAATTTTTCGATCTATAAAAATCTCCTTGCATTCAGGAATCCCTTGAATTTTTCTAGGTCAGTGTGTAAAATTCTTTTTGTAAACCAGATTTTTGGGAGTTGATCTCACTTTTTTACGTAGAAACACTCTCGCTTTTGGGCCAAAAACAATCGTTTCAACGATTTTTAAACTCGACGCTAGAAACCTTAAACTCTTTTCTTCTTCCTTCTTTCTTCTTCTTCTTCCTTTTTGGTCTTCTGGGTCTTTTATCAGAAGAAAACGCCCCATTTTCCTTGAATTAAATTAATAATTTTTTTTGTCAGGTTTTCCTTGAAACCTTTTAGGAAATTAACTTCATATAAAACGGACTGTTTGGTGTCGCATGGTGTGGTCACCATGGTAATGTCCCTTCTCATTTTCCTCTCACTCCCCACAGTCGTTAGTGTTTAATTCAGCCCCAGTACTTGACCGGCGAGCAAAAGAGAAAAAAGCGACCTTTGAATACCTACTTTTTCACCTTTTCCCATATAAACTTCTGATATAGAAAGATCCACGTGTACCTTAGGAAACTGATCTTAAGAGTTTATTATTTAAAAAAAATTGAATAAAAGGATTTAAGCTTAGTGAATGAAGTGAAAGAAAAAGCGGTGGCACTTGAAAGTAAATGGAACGGCGGTGAGACCGAGGGTGGAAAAAGGGGGCGAAGAAAAATAGGGCCAATAGTGTTCTATCGAGTTAAGAGGCGGTCTAAGTAATAGGGGGAACCTGGGTTGAAAAACTTAAAGGCCAGGGTGTGCTCAAGGCTTTTATTTGATTGTTCAGTTTCTCCCTCCCCCGCACGTTTTCAACCTTTAATCGGACATGCCCTTTTTCTTCAAAATGTCTTAATTTGTTATTTGTCCGCCTGTTTTAAAAAGGTAATCTAAAAAGGCATTTCCGTGTTTTTCCAGTCATTTTATATTAGAGAAGATAAATTTGTTTTTGAGGAATTCATTCATATCAGCGTCTTTTTACGAGAGGAAAAACGTTCATTTCATTGCCCTATAAATTATTCTATTTTAATTTTCAACGGAATATCTTCCTCTAATTCTATTTTCTGACGCTTTTATTGCCTTAATTGGGTCCGAGGGTAAAAATTTCGGAAAGGTTTTTATACTGTTTGTTTTACAGTCGCTGGTTTTTCCCCTCTTCCAGAAGGGAAATCGTCCTAAAGTTTAAGAGAAGATCGGAAATCGAATCAATTAGTCATCAAAACCGTTGAAGGGGAAGAATCTTCTTCCTGCTCCCGAAAGCCGGATATTCGCTTCTAAAATGGCTTTTTAACATTTCGTAAAACTCCTTTTTTTGTTTATCTCCCTTGATAATTAGTTCAGTCTTTCCGAAATCAGTGAATTTCCGGCATCAAGTTGTAAATAATAAAACGTACGGCAAAGGGAATATCAATAAAGTATGGTGAGGAAAGCGTTGGAGAAAAATCCGCTGAATCTCAAGGAGTTATAACCGATAACGATCGTCCTAAGTCGGAGAGTTATGAGTTTCCATACGTGTCTTGAAATCGAAGGCTTCCCTTTTGAACCTAAAAAACCGCCATAATAGGTCCTAAAAACGCTCATGTTTTCAAAATTAATCGATCAAATAAAAACTTCAAGTTTCAAAGCGAACCAAAATGAATCACAAATCCCGACCACAGCCGACTTTAACCGAAAGCGTGACGGCTCACCCTCATTCAATACCCTTAAGTCTCTTAAAAAATTTTAGTTTGATTTTTTCTGAAACGTTTCTCTTTTGATCATGGCATCCACAGACGTTTAATCTTTCAAATGGGTTTCGACCGACAGAGCTGCATCCTGTATTCCCTATTAGGCGTCACATTAATGGACATCAAGCTAATAGAGAATAGGTAATTTATAAAATTAAAGGGCGACTTCCAAATCGCTCGAATTTCCCATTAATTGAGTTCCCTTCCGTAAATATTTTTTCCCGTATTATTCAAATATTTTCCTCTCTTTTAAGCCAGTTTTATTTTTGGCAAATATAAAACAGTTAAATTAGGAAGAAGGAAAGAGTAGAAAAAAAAGTTAAAGCCTCCAGTGTGATTCGAACCTAAGTCTTTAGGTTTCTAGGCCAACTGATCTTGGGAAATCTTCTGGATTTAACCCCAAGCCATCCCTTACTCTATAACTAACTACATTAACCGCCTTATTATTCCCTCAGTAAGATTTATAGTGATAGTTTAACCTCGCTACAACTCGTTTAAATAAAAATCCAGCGGTGATTTCTGACAAATAAAAAATTAATGTTTTAACGATTTAATTAAATTATAAATGTCCAAACACGTTTTTTGGGCAATTAATTCGGTTGGTAGATGAATCTTTTTACCTCCGAGCTTCTGATATGCTATCTTATTTTCCTTTCTAAGACCGGTTTCTGTTTCCTTTCAAGCCCTTTTACTTAATCCGAGGCAAGGCTAGAATCAGGAAGCTTATCTCGACGTTGAAGTTGAGCCTCGGCTTCCCCCTTTCATTAAACTGATACTTGAAATTAATCCGTTCATAGCCCCCTTCGATGAAGCTCGAATTCTCGGATGCAACTAAAATTCCATGCAAAATTGTTTTCAGTTGAACCGAACGACAATATTCTACGTGGGTCGGTATTCGCCTCCGGGCGTTTGGATCCCCGAGATAAGAAAGGCGGAAATTGCGAGTGAGCTAAGGGTGGAAGAGGGCCTCACAGGAAATTACGGACCTAAATGCAACTTTGTTTTAAGCCCGGATGGTCAATTCAACTCTATTCAAAAAAATATTTTCATCTCCATTGTCTCCAAAACAATTTTTTTAATATACATCACCAAAATTCGAGAACTGTTAAATGGAATAATTTAGGTAACACATAATTTAGTTTAGAATTAAGTTAAAATTGTATTCTGTGGTTATTCAGTTGGCTTCTGCTTTTTCGGTGCAGGTTGATGAAGATCATCCGTTAACATCCAATGTTACCTTTTTGATGAGCCATACTAGATTTTTTGATAACCTAAAAGAAATCCAATTTTCTTCGCATTGTTTTTAAGGGTAGGACATAAAAATACGATTTATGTTTTATTAATGAAAAAAGACCGTAAATCTTGTGGAATTGGGTAAAAATAGTATCGCTCATATTGTTCATCTCGTTTTATAGTAGAAGAGTATTTCTATATATCATTCGCGGTGACGTCTATGGGGGCAATAAGAAAATAGTCATGTTCAAATTGGCATTTCTTACTTCTTTTCCCTAAGCCTTTAATTGAACAAAAGGACTAAAATTATACCATAAATAATACCATACCATAATTAATAAATAATAATTTATTATTACATATTAATTAATTAATACCATAATACCATAAATGTAATACCATTTTCAATCCCTCTTGAATTAATTCTGAGATTATTTTATTCTGTTTTTCCCTGATTTGTTATTACTTGTTGACAAATTCCAATACTTCCTCCCTCACCCAAAAAAAAATTTAATCCCGATATCTTATTCTGAAGGGTGTATTCAAGGTAAAAGCGTCTAGAAATGGGATTTGATATAAAATGATATTATAACGAGGATTTAGCGATATCGAAAAAGAATCTTACATAATCTTAACCCTTCCTGGATCTTCAGAAATGTACTTTCTAGTCGTGTGATTCCCATTTACTAATTTTTTATCAAATAATAAAAAAACTTGTTTTATTTAAACGACGATTTAGAAAGAGTTTTCTTAAGTCTTCTTATAAAAGTCCGGCCGGAAGCCATTCTTTCGATAGCGACGAGGAGGAAAAAAAAGTTCTTACAAACTCTTTTTAGTTTAACCATTCTCTTTTCTTTCACCTTCATCTTCGTAAGCTTGTGTGCACTTAAAGTTTAGACCTGTTCGAAATTCCGTAGGGGCTCTAGGGGGAAAATGGATATTTCTTTGAAGATTAAAGGTCGTTTCTGAGTCTTGTCAAATACGTTATGAATTCATGTCAAATTGGATTGGAGTGATTGAGTGCGTACGTAAAGACTCGAGATTTGTGGTTTCCTATTAACTCAGGTCCTCCTATATCAATCAGGATCTTGATCCAATCACTAGAACAAAGCCAAGTCCGTTTCATCCGTTAAAGGTCTTAGAGTCGTCTGATTATTGTGTTATTTGAATTAAATTCCCGGGTCAAGTGTCTTAAGCCTAGAAAAGGCGATTAACTCAAGTGAAAAATTATTTTAATGAACTTCTTGAGGGATTCTTTATAAAATACGGTTCGGTTTTAATTATAAGAGCCGTGGTTTCTTTTTTATTCTTTTGAGTAGTCCAGGGGGTCCTAGGTGTGTAATGACGTACTTGGACAACTCTTAAATCTAGGCTTCAAACCTAACGACCTTTTCAACTCTCTAAAACTTTGACCACTTCTCTAATTATGCGGCAATCCTTTCTTCTTTGAGTTTAATTGTTGGAACTTCCGTGAGCCTTAATTGGCCAAACGACACGAAATTCCTTTCTATAAGACTTTAAACCTACGAGTTAAAATTCTGAAATAGCAATGAGAACTCGATCTTTCAAATAAATTAACTTTCTCAAGAAGTTATTATATTATCCTTTGATAAGTCTTAAGGACTTATTACTTAGTTTATAACTTTCTTAATGCTCAACTCATGTTCGTAATGAATGTATCCTAAGAATTTTGGGTTCCACTTAGAGAGAAAATCAATTAAGCATAGAATGGATACCGGAATAAAAAGCGTTTTTGTAAATTTTTTATTTTCTCAAAAAACAAGATATTTCCCTCATTTTAGTACACCTAGAGGAGCCGTTTTATAAAAAAAACCCCATTTTTACAAGCTGTTTGGAAGTTTTTCTTGGTTTTTTAGGTAGATTTCTTTTCTTCAAAAATCTACCTATTGTAATGTACCAAGTTTATATATATATATATATATATATATATATATATATATAATACTTTTATTATTTTAAAGGGGCACTTAGGAAAGTTCACAGTTTACACTTAAAATAGATTGAAAAAACCACAGTTTCGAGATATTTCGGCTCGTGGCCTTCTTCGGTCGAGAACAAAGATTTTTGTTCTCGACCGAAGAAGGCCACGAGCCGAAATATCTCGAAACTGTGAGTTTTTTCAATCTATTTTAAGTGTAAACTGTGAACTTTCCTAAGTGCCCCTTTAAAATATAAAAGTATTATAAGACCGCAAGTGGTCCCTTAGTTTCATACACCAAAAAATATATATATATATATGTATATATATTAGCACGATAACTGGAGCAATTTTAATGTGAGGGTGATGATATCCGGTATTTAGAGCTTTTATCTCAATAGCTCGGACGAGTTCGTTAATGGCTGAAATCGGACCAGCGATTCACCTACTTTACTTAGGGCTTAAAAGACAAAATTGGCATTTTCTATTGAAATCCTAGTCCTTTTGCAAAAAAAAACTTTAAGACCTCTGCGAGGGCGTGTAAAAAATTAATTAAAGCAGGTTTGGACGAGCCAGGCGCAAAATATTGAACTAGCTAAACTTTTAAAAAAATTTGAATTTATACCGGGAAATTATTAAATATTTTATTAATAAATTTATCAGATGTTTTTCTAGGGGCTCAGTGGCGCAATTTTTCTTTTATCATCATTTTTATAACATAATTATATATTTTGTGTTTATACATTTTAATTTTAATCATGAAAAGAAATCTACCTTTTAGTCCCTGCTACCGCAGGGTCATTATTTTAAATGAGAATTTTATCATAAATTTTAGGATTCAAATGCGGTTTTTGAACAAAAACCTCACTTTTGGAGGACTTTTGGTTGCTTTTTTTGGTTTTTTGACGTGGTAACCTAATTTTTTTTCAGGATTTTTAGTAGTAGTTTTTCTCGGCTTTTTGATAGAGAGACCTCATTTCACATTTTTTTTTGTTTTCGTAGGGAGGGGGTTTGCTTATCCCTATTTTTCAAGAGTTTCGGCCCTTTTACGCACGAATGTAAATTTTAGGCCAATTTGAATGTTTTTTCACTAAATCTACGGTTCTCTAGCTAAAACATTTCTTTTTACGCAAATCTATGAAAATTTTGGTTGGAGATAAATATAATTTTGGTATCATTTTTTATCCCTTATAAATTCAGCCATTTTGTTTTTGTGCCCTAGGATTCAATTGGTTTTAAATAATTTAACCCACAACCGATGGCAATATTGGGCATAGCGCAACGTTGAACATGGGTGAAATAAACCGCGACATAACCGCATAGCAGATGTGTTGAGCTGGTTTAGCATCTACCAAAAATCAAATTAAGCCCGCTGTGAAAAATGAATTTTTAGCACATTATTGCTTGATTTTGATGATAATTTCTTAGAATAAAGCATCCTTATTAGCAATTGTAAGTTTTCATGATAAAATGGGTATAGTTACAATAGTGATAAATTGATGGATTCCTCTCATTTGTTGAGATAAGGTTTTCAATTAATGAAACTATAAATCTTCGTTTTGAACGTTTCCCGGACGCTGTCCCCGAATCGAGACGTAATTATGCAATCTAAAGTAAACATCGCTTGTCAACGATTTAACGAGTTAATCTGAATGTGGGCACGAAAATTAATCGGATCATTAATCAAAATTATTGTCAGGTAATATCTTGCTCTCGAACAGTCTAAGTCGGGCCGCCGTTACTCCTAATTCAATTACGGTGATTATCTCCACGGGTTGGAATAGCGGAAACAATAATGCTTGGATACCATCAATAGAACAACTATTTGAAATATGTGGGTTCGACGCCAATATCGAGATTTTCTCCCCAGAAAGGAGTGTCAGCCAGAATAGACCATCATTTTTGTTGACTTTATGCACAGGACTAAAAGTATCATTTTTATTAAAAAATTTAAGTATTCATTTATGTTAAGGGGCCGTGCCGTGGCACTGAATTCACGGTTTCAAGGATATCTCGAGAAATAATTAACCGATTTTCATAAGATTTTTACCAAAAGAAACAGCATTAAATTCCCTCCAGGATGAACTAAAAATATCGTAAAAACAGGATTATTTTGGTGTTAAAAATATTAATCGAAAAAAAAAAATTAAAAATTTTGTTCATTTTTTAAAAATTTTTTTAATTCATCTTCTTAAGAATAAATTAAAAGTAATACGTACAAAATTTGAAGCAAATCGGTCCACGGGTTTTTGAGATATCCTTGAAACGAGAAATACGAAAAACGGATGAAATGAATATGGCGGTAAAAAACGAGCCAATCAGAACGGGCCTCGTAGTTCTAAGAAACTCCGCCAACTCGGAGTGAACGGTCTGTAACTTTGGTTTTTCAAGAACCCTCATCAAAGCCTTTGCGCATGCGCAATGTTTAAAACCCATTGTTTATTGTTTACACCTAACCTTTCGAAAGTAGCCAACGTTTGTGTATGAAATTGTTTATCTGTGAAAGTGGTGAAATATCGATAAATATGGCTAAAAATGACAAGAAATATTACCCGTCCAGAGCTAAGAAGCGTAGATTTCACGGAAACCGTCACTGTAAAAAGGTAAGTTGGATTTTATTCTTCCGAAAAGTCATGAGGGCTTTTTTTTTCTTGTTTATTTTTAGTTTTTCTTTTCTCACTCTCTTTAAATTGTTCCAGATTGCGCCCAACTCTTCTTCCCTTGCTTCTACCCATTCAGAAAGTTCTCCTCCACCTTCATCCCCCATCACTGTTCCGCCGACAGGTCCTTTAGCCCCGAATTTTTCTTCTCCACCTCCTTTAGCCCCGAGTCTTTCTTCGCCACCTCCTTTAATTACCTCTCCTGCTATTCCCTCTACCTCTTCTTTGCAGTTGACGGGGAGAAGAATATTTAATGTGCCGTCCTTATTTGATCAAATTCAAAATGCCAGCTCTCACCCTGGACCTTTCGACTGTAATTGGTCACATATGTCTTTCACGAAAGAATTCAAAAACGGGTTAATATCTACTTATTATTTTAAGTGCCAGTTATGTGACCATGAAGTGAGAATATTTTCCGACCTGCCCGATAAATTAATGGATATAAATACTTGCGCTGTGTCTGGTGCCCTATCAATTGGGATCGGACACAGCCAAGCGCATGAACTTCTATCATTCATGGACATCCCGTTTTTATCTCCAGGAAAATTTCGAGATATCGAGTCGAAGGTACCTAATTAATAATAAATTTGAATTTTTTTTTTGTAATTAATTGTAATCTAGGTAGGTGATGGCCTTATAGACTCCTCCGCAATGGCGATGAGTGAAGCAGCCAAAGAGGAGGCCAGGCTTGCTGTACAATGTGGTGATGTGGAAAACGGGATTCCCACAATATCTGTAGTTGTGGATGGCTCTTGGGCGAAGAGGTCATTCAAGACCAAATATGACTCCTTGTCTGGCACAGTATGAATCTGATTAGTACTAAACCACTAGCAGTTTTTTTTGTTACAGGCCGCAATAATTGGTGCCAAAACAAAAAAATTGCTGTATATTGGCGTTAAAAATAAATATTGCCTGGTTTGTGACAGAGCCGCCACAAATAATAGCAATCCAGGCGAGCATGAATGCTACCGTAATTGGTCTGGCTCCTCCACAGCTATGGAGAAAGCCATAATTTTGGAGGGCTTCAAATCAAGCATAGCAATGTATGGGCTGGTATACAGTAGGTATTTCTGGTATTTCTGGTATACAGTAGGTAGGGATTTCTGGAGAGAAAAAATGTTGAACCAGCTCACTAAGTTTTACATGAACTGTGTCTTACCTGAGCTTGCCGACCCTAGATACACTAGGTTACTTGCATTCTTTAAATTCTTACGCATCTCTTTATACTTGGTTCCAGGTCAATGAGTATTAGGGATCCGGAAGACATTTTAAAAGCGCAACGAGAAAGAAATGACCAAAAACGAAATGCCGCACTGCTCCCGAGAAAGGTAAATCAGCCACTTTGTGTTTTTATCATGTGCTACAACGATAAATGATAATAATATTGTTACTTTTTTAGGATAGTAATGCCAGAAAAAAATTAAATTACTGATTTAATTATATGATTTAATTTACTGAACTTTGGATTTTTGTTGTATAAAAATAAATTTTTTTTTTTTTTCTTGTGTGTTCGTTGTTTGAATACAATTTTTTTTAACAGTTACCTTACTTACTATTCCACCTCAATCCTAACCTGTCTGCCCTAGCCTGACGGGGTTCCCGACTTCAACGCCTTTTATCTCCCACAGTTTTTGAGGTATTGCCTGGCGCCCTGGTTTTATGAAAACCTTGGACTCTGACCTTTCTATGTTTAAAATTTCGTGATTTTTGGAGGCCGGCTACTAATTCTAATTCGCATAAGAGTTACACTATCGAGCCGGCTAAAATGTTTTTCGTACATTCGATATCCCCGGGTTAGAGCTTTGTTAATAATTATTAGTTATTACTTACAATAAATAAATAATAATTAAAATTATTTTAATTAAATAGATAGAGATAAAAATCGGAGATGAGAAGAAGAAAAAAAAAAGGAGATCATGGTTTAAAAAAAAAAGGCAGGGAACCCTCTTGAACTTCGTGGGGACAATAGAAATAAAAAAAGTAAAAAAGATTAAAATATCGGGTTTGTTTACATGCATTCAGTCGAGAGAGAAATAGAAGGGTGTGAGTGAGAGAGAGTTGCGGGAGGGAAGGGAAGGGGGGTGGGCGAACTAAAATTTCAAATCTATAGGGAGACCTCGAGAAAAGACGGTTTGTGGTGGGGAGAAAAATACGTGTGCTATGCGGGTCCCAATTTTTTTTCTGCCAGGCGCAGCACGGCCCCTTAAGTCCTTCGTGTTGTTGAATTTTTTTTTATTTTTAAATTGATAGGCGTTTTTTAGGCGTTTAATACGTCCTCCGGATAAAAGCAGAAGCCCCTTAATGAGAGTCAGCCGCGGCTTGCATTTGACTCACAAAATAGGCTAGATTTTCTTTTTTTTCCTCTTCCTCCTCCTGTCCTATCGGTAAAAGGCGGGCCGCTTCCGACAATTTTTTTTTCCTCTTTTACTTTATTTCCCAACCCTGGAAAAGCCATTCGATCCTTTTGACTTAAGGGCTTATTAACCATGAATAATTAAATCGAATTTTTAATTTTTTCCCGAGGCACGATAAGACTGGAATTTTTTAAGGTGGTGAGAAGGGGATTCTTTTTTATCTCCTTTTAAGTTCTCATTTTTTATTTAGGCTCCTTTTTTCTTAATTAAAAAATGCATAAAAATAAAAATTGATATTTTAAATTTTTTGTGTCCTTAATTTGAATATTGTTCAAATAATGGTAGTATCTGATATTTTATCCTTTTGTTATAAACAATGAATAGAAGATAACGGTGATTAAAAGTTGTTTTTCCTTTTTTGTTTCAGGTGAGTGATTCGATCTTGTTTTACACGTGTTGGATATCATTAGTGAGGAGTGGAAGGTAAAGTTTTCTCCCTGATTCCCCTCTCTGGGAGTGACAGCGAAATTGAAAACCGTAAAATTGTGTTGGTTTCTAACTCAGAAGTGTTCTCCCCTGTTTCCCCCAAAAAGACCTTCTTTCTCAAATCCCGAACATAATCCCTATTTAACTAACTAAAAAAAAGGAAAAGACTCTTAAAATTCATTGATTATTAAAGAAAATTTTAAATTTTCCAATTAAATTTTTTCCCCTCACAGAACTTTTTTTCTCCTTTTTTACTAATATTCGCTTTTTTGCTTTCATATAATTTAAAATTAATTAATAGGTGGTTTATATGTGGAAGACCCCCAATTAAAAATTTTTTTTTCATAAATTAAAAATGAAAAACAATTTTAGCTTGTTTTTAAAAACATACATAAAATAACTGTATTTAAAATTCCAGAGTAATTAAAAAACAATTATTAAATTTAATGTTAAGGAAAATTTTGTTTATGTATATTCATAAATGTTTTCTTAATCTAAAGGATACCTTGAACTGTTTCCTTAAGACCAAGTGTTTAGTGTAAGGATTTGCCTGTGAGAGCCTCCTTAGGTACCTCAACGGCTACCTTGAAAAATGGATGGAAATCTTAAGTCCCTTAAGGAACAGATCACTTACAGTATTTCGAGGAAGCCTTGAAAAAATGGTACTAAGAGTTCAATCTGAACTTAATCAAGTTTAGAAGTATTTTTAAAGAAAAAACTGGAAAGTTTATATTCTATATCATGCTAGTAGACAAATATCAAAAACGAGGAGAGAAAATCATACCAGACTGGAATATTTGATCATTGAGAAAAGAAAGCTGAGAAATCCTTTGTATAAATAAAAAGGACTCCTAGACGTCCACATAAAAAATTGAGCTTCTCGAACAATCTCGAAGGATCCGTTACCTTCTTAAATTGTTTATATAGGGAGGCGTTTTATGAAAAACAAAATGATTATTCTGTTTATTTTGAGATTGAAAATCTGAAAAATGAAAAATGCGATGATAAATTCGTTCGGTATCAATAAAATTCGTTTTTTTTCTCCCCCTAACACCCGGAGGCGTCCTTATCTTAAGTGAGGCAGGCACAACATCTAACTCACCTGATTACCATTCCCTTTGCGGTTTCATCACCCCGTAAAATAAACTGTAATAAAATTTCCTTTTCTTTGTAACATCAACTTGTTTTCAGTAACAATTTTTTATTCTCTCTAATAAAATGGATGTCAAGTGAAATAAGGACGAAATGCATAAGTAAGAGACTTTTTTTTAGACGACTTAACGACTTTGAAAGGAATTTTATAAAATATTCAAACAAAATAGAATTTTAACGAAGACAAAATTCTTTGTTGCGGATGAGACTTTTGGGGATAAAAAGGGTAGCAAGGGTATCGGATTCTACGATTTTATTTTGCCGCAGATTAGGAATTTTTAGGATTAGACGCTTTTTACTGGGTACTACGCCTTTCTAAGATTTTTTCCTGGAATTTAACGTACCTAATTGTAGTTCAGTAATCCGATTGGATGAGCCATGATTGAATACCATAATAGAACCACTATTTGAAATATCCGAATTTATCGACAATGGCGTACACACGAAATTCTCACGGGGGCGGGGGTACTTGAGAGGCGGTGATAATTGACATTCGGTTGTCGAATTTTGACGATTTGAAGCTTAAAATTGATGTTTATCGGCAAATAATAAACAGGAAAAAATTTTAAAACTTACGAAAAGGTATTTTTGGCCCTAATTTTGAGGTAAACCATTAAAAATGAAGGGGTTTTTATTGCGAAAGACCAGAAAGTCTACTTAACTAATTAAAAGTAGTACAAACCTTGGTTAAAAGAGGTTTCCTTAATCAAAGATGTGAGCAAAACCAAAGCAGAAAGTTACATTCTTGGCCGAAAAGGCCTTTAAAAACAGATGATTTTCTCATTTTAAATAGGGATTTTCATTTTACTGGGAGCATGAAACTTTTTAGTCCCTGCTACCGTAGGGCCATTATTTTAAATTAAAGATATCTTTCTTATTAAAAACCTTTAAGACCATCAAACGATTTCGTCATGGAATTAACAGTCGTATAAAAGACGCATTAAATATAAGACGGCTTAAAATTATTCCCTGACGCTTTTCAACTCCTTGTGTCCAGGCCGTCTGGGGATGTTGGAGAAGATGTTTAATTCAGAAAAGACGAAGCGGCGAAGAGGGTTTCTTACCCCCCCCCCCTTTGCATTATATATATACCCTCAGAGGGTATCCCTAAAGTTCGAGCACACCCGCCTTAAACATCTTTACTTGTTGCGGTGAAAGACTCAAAGAAAATAATATAACAAATTAACAACCGTTAAAAGGGAAGACGTCTTTAGTAAAAGCTTTGGTAAAAGCTTCTATGTTAAAAAAAACCTTCTTCCTGTTTAATAATACGTATTGATTCAACAATTTTTCATATTCTTTTATAAAATAGCGATAACCTTACTTTTTTTAAAGAAAAAAATGGAAGCCGTAAAAGAGTTTATTGTCGAGGGATACAGTTTTACAGTGAAGTGGGAATAAGTTGATATCCTTCTGGAAAAGCCATAATAAAAAAAGGTAAACCATCGAATAGCCAAAAGGTCCCTCAATTTTCAAGCCCCAATGGAAAAACCTCATTTTTTAAACATGACCAATAAACTTACTTTTATATTGATTTCAAGAACGGTTTCCCAATGAAAATTTTGTTTTTCCCAAAACTTTAAATTGTTGGAGTATAATTTTTTTTTACTTCTGTTGCTTTATTGCTTTTTTTCCCCTCGATAAGTCTATCTCTTCAGTCAATAAAACAACCTTTTTTTCATCAAGCGGATTCTTTAGAGCTTAAAGTTGATGAGGTTGCTTTTTACCTCATAACGTTTACTAAAATTTCCTGAATTACATCTTTCAAATAAAGCTTTCTTTAAAAAACTTTTTTATTTTAGATTCTTTTATAAGTTGCAGGACAAAAAGCTTCTAAAATTGTCAAGAAACTTTCACTAAACTTTTGTCTCCTTCCACCACGTGTAAAACTTTTCCATACACAGCGAAATCTATTGTAAAACACCATCTTTATCAAGAAAATTACGCATTTAACATAAAGGACTTTATTATCGCGCTTTGATTTCGTTTTGATTGATGAGCGTGGTTGCGAATCCGTCAATTTTCTGATTGAACATTTATGCTAAACATTTAAATATTTATTTCATAAATAAAAAAGATGAGTAATTTCCCTTAGTGGAACGCATGCTTAGCCATAAAACACCCTCTCAGATAAGGGAGATGTACATAAATTACGTGTTTCCTGAGTTTTTCCCTTTAAAGTTCTGACTTTAATCGTCCCATTGTTTTAAAAGCGATTATTTAAGATAAGTGCCATAAATACACCTGTCCATTAAATCACACTTGAGGAAGTTATTTTCAAATATTTTTCTTTTTCTTGATTTACGATTTTTTGAAAAAGTTTTTACTAGTTTCTATACAAATTGATTTTCGTCGATTTACATATGATTGAAACGTCGCCTTCCAGTCAAAGTTCAAGTGACTCCATAATGCAGCCGTTGAAAGCTTCCTAATTGAAACCATCTATTTACCAACATGTTTCTATTCAAACAGAATACTTTTAGGACATGAATGTAAAATCAGATAAGTCGGTTTTTCACCTTTAAAAAGATAAAAAAATGTTCGTTCGTCAAAAAATTTCAGGGGAAATTTTTTTTGAAGTTTATGAAACTTTTTAGGTTTTTTTTTGGATGGGCGTTGACAATTTTTTTTTCTTTTTTCCATATTATTTCGGAAAATCTTGATTTTGATAAAAATTATTAATATAAAAATTATAACTAAAAAATTTCCCATAAAAATGTTAAATGCTTCTTTTGCATGGGACCAATAGTTCAGGAGTTACGAGCAACGGCGGCGTATTTTCTTTGAAGTTTCGCTCCTATTTTGCGAGAAAGCTGTCGGTTTTTTAAAAATTATTTCTTTTGTACAACACTTTCAATCCTAAAAATGTTGAAAATCAGAAAAAAAAATCATTTTTTTTCATGAAAATAAAAAATTCGATAAAACGAGTTTGTATTAAACTTAATGAGTGTTTAATGAAGTTGAAAGCTATGAAAGTTTTTTTCTATCCCTAGTCGATTTTTCGTAAATTGGGAGCAAATTCAAAAACTTGATAAAATTAAGGTTTTAGCTTCGTTTGATTCCGATCGTTTCTCCTAGATTGCAGAACAATAAAAAAGAAAAAAAAATTAAAAACAACAAAATTAAAGCTAAACGCCATATTAAATGGTTTGACGGACCGTTAAGGCTAAGATTAAATAGAAGGTTAGGATTAAATAGAAAAAAATTGTTTTATTGTGAGGATTAGATGGTTGCCTATTTGATAAAGATGTGCAGCGAAATTCTATCTTTTATCACCCAGCTAATTCCACGTTTTATTGAAGGATTGTAAAGAAGTTTTTAATAAAATCCTATTAAGACGTTTAAAAATAATTAGTAAACGTTCTTCTAAGTACTTATTCATTAAAAGGCTGAAGAAAAAGAAGAATAATAAATAATTAAACTTGAGATTCATCCAACTGATTATAAAATTTCCCCGCGTCGATTTTCCCGTATTCTGATTCTATTACGTAGTTAGCGTATTATTCAAGTTCACCGCTGTGAAAGACAAGGACCAATTTGTTGGGGGCGCTTTTCGTCCCGGTTTATGAGATACAATTAGTGGGATCTGTGTGTGGGAGAGGTGACACCGGTCGTCTACATTAATCAACGGCGGGCGTCCCATCACTCTCACGCCGAGGAAAATTAATGCCGTGCCATACAAAAGCCTCACTCTTTCCGAAAACTTGTTTTCTTATTGTTTAACCCTCACTTGTTAACATTTAAGGGCTCTAAAAACGCGCATTTCTCGTCCTAAAACATTCAAGCTTCTATCCTTTCCTCTGAGATATTTTATTTTCTTATTTCTTCAAGTCGTACAGTTTTGCTAAAACTGAGTTTGTTGTGTTAAACTGATTAGGAAGAAGAAATGAGTAGAAAAATATTTTTCCATTTTTCAGACAGGTTGACACTGAGGTAGCCTGAATGTTCTTGGTTCTACCCCTTTTCCCCCTTACTTTTTAACCTAATTACTACCTAATTATTCGCTCAGTAATATTTATGATCCTACTTACTTATACATGTTAAGATCAGATCGAAGAATTTTTGCTGCACGGCTTCATGAAACTCAAAGGTCGTAGGTTCGAATCCCACTGGGGGCCCAACTTTTTAAATTTTTTCTTCTTGCTATTGAAATGTTTATTACCATCTATGAAAAAAAATATGATTCCTTTGAATAGGTAGATTATAAATGTTGGTATTTTACATCACATTTTTTATCATAATTCAATTATTTTATTTTGAAACAATTTTGTAATAAATTGGTAGGTATTCCTTTTTCAATTAACCATATTAAAAATTGCATGTTTTTCTCTTTAAAACTTTGCGCTCCATTACCTGGAAATAAAACGGAAATACGGGGAAAAAAATAAATAAAAAAGCGGGGGATGGAAAAAAAAGTCATTTGTTTATTATGAGGGAAGAAATGACAATGGAGATGCCGGTTAAACTGTGAAGGTCTACCACCTTAAAATGTCATCATTTTTATCCTGACATTAATCCACTTTTTTTTGTCCTTTAGAATATCCCCCTTTGTTTTTAATTTAAAAAAATATTAATTTTTTTCTTTAAACTTTTGTCGCTTACAAAAAAAAATCTATTAATGCTCGGAAAATTCTGTTTGAAAGGGTGAGTGATAAAAATTGTCCGTGAATAAAATAGAAGATGAAAGGTTAGAGAAGTGGCGCAGGGCACAAAGGGAAAAAAGAGCCCACAAGAACCTGAGGTTTTTTTTCTTTCTTTTTTTTCCCATTCCGAAATGGTCCATTGTAAATCTCGTGTCTTGTCCTTTTTCCTCTGACAAGCCTCAAAGCCACCAAAAACCCAGAAAAACATATAATAATTGATGACATAAAAATCCCTAAGTATAAAAATTATATCAAAAAAATCGTTTTTTCTTTTTTATCTAGTTTACCTTTCTTCTTTTTTTGTATGGATTTTTTAGCAAGTCGTTGAGAAGTCCAGCCGTTTTCTCAATAAATGGCTCAAAAAATATTCTTCGATTAAACTATTTTTTCCCTTTTCTCCCACGACTTTCTTGGTAAAGGATATTCATAGTCTGTATAGAAGTTTCCTCAGTTTAATTATAACTTCGTTAGGTCTATCTTACTTCCCGTTAGATTTACATAATAATTAAAATCGCAAAATCAAACTATCACCGTCTTAATCTTAAAAATGATTGAACTAGAGGATTGGGGTAATTTTTTTTAGTATAAAAAAGCATTCAGGTTGGAGGTCAAAAGTTGTGCACCTTCGAACTAAAATTACACCCACTGCTAACTGTCTTAACTTGTTCAAAACCCAGAAACAAACTCTCATGTTTGTATCAAGTTGTAGTTTAACAACTTATTATACTGTTCGTAATTGTTTAAACTATGAGTTATAATTTTATGTTATTCTTTTTTCGAGGTTTGGGATGTGTTATTTTTTCGCACGATCCATCAACAGACGGTTGAAAAGCCCCTAAATATTTCTTCAGCCCTTTTCACGGAGTATTGACGGAAAGCTTAAAGGAAGAGCCTCGCTTCCTTCCTCTTCTTTTTCCTATTATTTACGCTCCCGATATTTCTCTCTTCCGCTCAAATTAAATCGAAGGGAGTACGCATGTAGTTTGATCGATTTCGTTGATTTTTTTCCTCTTCATGTTTTAATTTTAAACATTTCGGAGAAATGGAAAAAAGGTTGGTTTTGAATATTCCGAAAAAGGTCCCTTTAGAAGTAAATAATGACAAATTCCACATTAAAAAAATTCATCCATCATCACCGAGTATTCCCCAGAGAACAAAGGATCTGATGGCTTTTTTTTCTGCTCAGTCTTTTTTCACCAAATAATATAAAGTTCAAAAAACTCAACAAATATTGTTCTGGAGGTATTTTGTCAAGTTTTTAGGTGAAAGGGCAACTCGAAAGTTTGGGAAGAAACTAGCGGAAGTTATTGGGCCCACGGGTTTTCGGTATCCGGCTTGTCCGTACATCACATCCAACAACTCAAAATAAAAGAAAGATTTTTAAACATTTTTTTAAGTTAACAATTATTATTTCAGAACCGCAACCCCCTAACATTTCCTCAATTATTCAGGTTGGAAGATCTTAAGGTCGACCTCGGTGTTTATTTAGGATAAAGACCTACTACAAAGATAAGGTTGAATCTCTTATTTTTTCATAAATGTTTAAATTTTTTTATATTTAACGAATTTGAAATTGAAAAAAAGAATTTGTTTTCATGTCGGTACTTGAAATTTATGAGGTATTTTCCTCATTAATGCCTGTAGGGAAGCCTCTCGAGTCAGTAAAGTGACCTGTGCCACATCAAAGCCGCTAATCATCATGGGCACGTAGCTCATCAACACTTCTAACGTAATTACAGACAGAAGCCATCAACTTTATATGATTTAAGTAATTAATTAATATTTATTACCTTTTTTTATTGAGTTTTTCTCATCGAAGAGGACTCATTGTAGCAGCCTACGGTGTTGGGAAAGGGTCTTCAGGGAAAAAAAGCTGCACCGGATTGCGCATTTTTTACCTGCTTAACCTTTTTTTTCCACCGTGGTTGCGCATGAATAATATTTTTGTATCGTGATTGCGCGTGGCTAAATTTTTTTGGCACCATGATTGCGCATGAGGAAATATTGACATAACTATCAAAAACACTCCGTGTAAAAATGGAAATAAAAATTTAAAATTCTTTTTTTGGGATGCGCAATCACGGTCACATTTTATTTTCCTCATGTGCAATAAAAAAAAAACCGAGGAAATCTGCGGAAAAATTTGTAAAAGGGGGGGAGGGCCTTTCAGCTTAAAACCAAGGGGCACTCCAAAAATCCGATTTTGTGTCAAAATGCTGAGGAAAATACCCGCAAATCCTATTAAAAAAATACTTTTAAGGGGGTCTTTGCACTCATCATTACCCTCAAGTACTAATAAATTTGTTTTCCTTTTTTTAAAAAAGGAATTTTTAAGTCCAATTAGAGAAAGTCCAGAAATATAAACTTTCCCGATTTTTTTCGCTTTAATTACCGACTTTATCTTAACGTTATTTGCCCTCAAACAATCGAATTGAAAGGAAAAGCTTATCGCGAGAGACATTCTCAGAAATGTTCGTAAGCTAATGTCAAGGCAATAAAAGGAATTGGACGCAAGATACCGTTCCACATACAAACAACACTCAGGGGTATGACACGGCTTTTTGCCAAGAAAAAAAAATATAGGGTCGATTTTAACTTATTTTTCTTGGAAAAACCATCAAAATACTCTAATTGTTTTTATGTCAATTTTGAATCAAATCGCTTGATTATTTTCCAGGGAAATGTTGGGTAAAAAGTTTGATATGGAAATATTACAAACTTTTTAGCTTGCGGGAAAAAACGTCAATCATTGGTTGAGTGATCTGAGCCACCCCCAGGTGTAAACGCGTGTTTTTTTGTCCCCGTCCGATCTTTACGCCTCTCTAGTCCTTTATGCCGCCTTGAAAAATCCCGTGAACAAAGCGAGTTAACTTGTAAAAAATTTTTTTCTCTTGTGCGATTTGAAACTTCTAAGAAATCAAATGAAAAAAAAAGTTGGTTTCCCGGAGGGAGGCTGTTTGAATATTTTCAGCCGATTATAAAAACTGCTTGCGTTGCCGGGTGGAAAGCGGGATTATGCCTAATAGGGGCCTTTTCGAGAGGGAAAGAAAAAAAAATGGAGGTAATGAACTCAAGGTAGACTAATGTACTTTGTTGCACGCTTACCTCCGGATTAATTTTTTTCATATCCCTTGTGCTAACCGTGATGAATCTTCCCCTCCACATGAGACCTAATGAATAAATATTGGACAGATTTCCCCCCTAAAAAAATGTTAAAATATAACGGGTTCTCACATGAAGAAAGAGGCGAGAAAATGTGTTTTAAAACGGCTCGATCAATCAGTCCGGACTTCCAGTTAAAATCCCGATTTTCCAATACAGTTGAACCCTAATGAGGGGATGAAATCCCAAACCTATACTGACATTAGATAACGAAAATTTTTTTCTCTTTTTCCCTCTTTTCTCTCGTATCGAAAGACAAGTAAAGCCGACAGCCTTTCGCGTCGAAAACTGACACCTGTCATGCGATACCGTTTTTTATTCCGTCCCGAACCGTTCTTTTTTTCAATGCTTTTTATTTTATTTTTAGGGAGATTTTTAGCATTCCTTTGTTTTCCTCATTAAATTTACAGGATTATTTTTACCTTTTTTGCTTATACTTTTTTTTTTTACGGAGGAAACGGCACTTAAGATCGAAATTTGGGTCCTGAACCTCTTCGAAAGGGAAAATCCTTGTTTTTTTCTTCGGTTGCTGGCTAAAGTTTTTAGTTTTTTCGTTTTTTTCGCTTTTTCGCCGATTTTTTGTGGAAGCTACTTTTTCAACGGATATTAGGCATTATTTGCGGTTATTTAGCCCAAAACATTTTTAACGGATCATTACCCCCCCCCCCACCGGCAAAACAACCTTCTTAAAAGTTTTTCTACAGTTTTTTGGTTTATCAGACCTAGAAAACACCATTTTTTTAATTTTTGCAAGATTATTGGCGGTATTTTCGGTTATTTTGCCGATGATTCCCGTTTTGAAATGAATATTTATGCGTTCTATTACTGCATTTATGTATGAACCTTGGAATGTTTTCCAATAATATTTTCAAATATATTTTTTTTCCCTATTCAGTTTTTTCCTCCCCCTACATAAAATTTATTGATTGCACGTTCTCCTGATAAGAGTTTTTCGGTGTTTTTATTTTTGTTTCGCGCCCGTGAAGGGCTAAACCCGTGTACTGGCTCAGCTGTTCTTTTTAGATCGCTATAAATTTGGGGGGGGGGGATTCGATGTCCGGAATGCTGCTCCTAGCCACTATAGCATTCACTATAATCATTAATAATGTCTAAAATGATTCGCGTTCATGTTGAATATTTGATACGTACTTGTAATTAATTAATTATTATTATTACTCCTCGATGATATCATTTTTCATTGAATTTCGGCTGAATCCGTATGTCTTGGGTGGAATACAAAAAGAAGAAAGGGGGTAAAAAAAAAGTAGTAGCGGCTGTCTAGGCTTCGTGGGTCGGAAGGGGAGTAAAAGAGGTGCGGTTTATTGTGAGTTATGTCCTGGAAGAGGATCTCTACCGAATATTCATCTGGAGCACACTCAGAGTATAAATCTCAAGCGTCGACTACATTTTGAGCTGATTTACTCTCTATCGTCGGAGTTCGTGCTCCAGTGACTCGCCCCGCGCTAACGCAGACATCTCTAGAAAACAAATGTGTCCTATCGTATCACTCCTATTTAACTTTAAAAACACCCAGTTTTCCCGATTGCCTTTTTCGAACAACTTTTTTTAAATACTCCTGGGTGTAATTTAGATGGGAAATTTAATCACATAAGTTGCTTGAAGACCTTTGCGAGATGGAAAGGGCCCCTAATGCCTCCCGATCCTCTAATTTATGTTTCGGGACTTCGAGATAAGCCCGTTTCTCTGGGATGGGGGCAAATTGGCCGCCTCCACGGGAAGGCATCGGCCGGACGTACAACTCTAAGTCAATTACTTACGATCCTTCTAATTGAAAAGGACGTAGTTTAATTACGGGAACGCTAACTATTGGCACTTCCGGACTGTATTGATCTCGAGAGAAAATTAGAAAGAAAAAAAAGTTCAAAGACCTCTGACGTTTTCTTAAAAATAAATCGAAAAATGGAAATGTTGATAAGTTGACGTTTCAGTCATAACTTAAGCACCTTCTGCTTCGGAAAGCCCTTTATTCCCACCGCCTTTTAGATTTTCAGAGCAATTTTTCTTATCGTTGACATCGCCAGAGCTTAAAAAAACCAAAGGTGTCGAAACCTTTAATGATGGTGCGATTTTTTTCTCTCTCCCAAAGCGTGCTAAGAAAACCAACTGTCCCATTTTACCGAAAGCTTGACTTATTTCTCAATTTTACGCTCGACTCGTTTTTTTCGAAAAAAAATTCTTTTTACACTTTTCTTTGTAATTAGAACCATTTGAAGTTGTATAACGGTAACGATTCTGGGAAGGAGCTCTAGAATTGAATTTGGCGAACTCTCTTATGCGGAGGGTTTCTAAAGGGCCTTTTAAGTTTTCTCTCATGCGAGTCTCTATTTGCTCTTTTCTCAAAACCTCCGTAAATTACGGAAAGTTGAATGACGTCGCCATATTGCCATCGCTAATTAAAATATTTTAAAGATCCAACTTTTTTTTCCACGAAAACTTCCTGAAAACTCATTCATTAGAATCCACTTAAACCTCGAAAACAGATTTTCTCTCCAAGTGCTAAGTGATGCTCTCTTTTCTTGTTCCTGAAATCCACTTAGAAAAATGGCAAATGAGGTTTTATTCTGTTATGCTTTTTTTTCTCTCGACCCTTTTATATTCCAGCCTCAAGGGGTATCTAATTTTACCTTTCTAGGTAGTTTTAATCCCCTATTATTACAACAAAGGCGGTTTTAACGGCATGAGTGCAATTTTACCGGATTAAGTGCGTTCTTTAATTTTTTTCGATTTGAATTTTAAAACGTTATTACCTTTTGTGCTTTGCACCTGATAAAAGGTCAATTTCCGTTCGAAAGGGGTCGTAAAACAGTTAAAAGCTGGAGATACACGTAATGGAAAAGGTCTCTTAGATGCCCACTTTTTCTACCCCTTGTCCGGCCGATCAAATACCATCCCTAAAAATGATAAATGTTTTCTTTTTTCCTCGAGTCATGATTTTTTGGAACTTTCTATCTCTTTTTTTTCTCTCTCCCTTTTTTTATGCCCTAGACATAAATTTCTGTGGGGATTTAATGTCCTCTGAAAGAATGAGGTTGGAACCTCCTATTTAGAAGACAAAATATTAACTTCTAAATTAAGTACCTACTTTGGTTGGTAGTTGCATCGTGGAAACTCCAGACAATCAAAAATTTAATGCACGTGACGTCACAAACGATTTTTATCGCTCAAACGAACCACATTGATAATTCCTCAGTATTATTCAGGTAGATAACGGAGGACTAATGAGAAATCCGTTTTATCTGATTTTCGAACTTGGTGACCCATTGGAAAACGTTCATTTTTGTTTTTAATTATTTTACTTTTATATTATCTCCATTCTGTTTGGTTGAATTGATAACAGTTTGCAAAACGGGATTTTTCGGATTTTTTTTTCAAACAACTTGATCACTTTGTGTTAAATTGGTGACAGCGCCGCTTCATTATGGTTCTTGGAATTTCGTATTAAACAATTAGGGTCCATTAAAAATTATTTTTTTGTAAAAATCATTCATTTTAAATTGAATTTTGAGTAGATTTACTATCAAATAATTAACCAATAATGGAGGAAGAAATGACTGTGATAGCGGGTATCTCACGACGCGTTTCGGCTTAAAGTTCTGGTTTGAAGAGCTTCCAACGAAAACTTCCTTAAAGAGAAGTAACAATATAGGAGGGGGAAGTATATAGGAAGGGGGAGTAAAACGGAGGGGGAAGTATAAGGAGGGGGAAGTATAAGGGAACGAAAGTATAACGAAGGAGGAAAGTATAAAGGAGGGGAAGAATAAGAAAGGGGGAAGTTTTTTGTTATTTTTTTCGAAAAATTTTCCAAGTTTTTTTTGTCAAAATTTTTTTTATTTGATAGTAAAATCATCCTTTTGCGGCTACAGACGCAATAAAAATAAAAATTAGTAGATTTATTTTCTTCTAAGTTTGGGGCCCGTATTTAAGCATTTCGTGGAACTCTCCTTTCCTTAACCAACATTTCGTAGAACTCCCTTTCCTTAACCAATAGGATACCGTGAAAATCCCTTTTCACATCTCGCATTTTGGCAAGCTTTTAAGTGAAAATCGAGGATTATTTTACCATCTGAGAGCCTTCCGTTTGAGTACTCCTTAAGGAACCTCAAAACTACCTTTGAAAAACCGAGGGAGATCTGAAGGATTCCTTTCATCTGAAAGAGCAGATGACTAACTTTAATCCCCGGGTGAAAGAAGGGAAGAAATAAACTTCTCAAGGAAATTTTGATTAAAAAATTTGATAAATTTGGGCCTTAGTATTTCGTCGCGTTAATTCTAACACCGGACAAGTCATTTTTTGTCAGTTTTGAGTTAGCCATTGTTTCTGATGGTAATTTTGTGGTGGATCGAATTCCGTTGGCAGTTTAACCCTATTACCAACAGAAAACGCGTAGTTCACGATTTAGCCAACAGGTAATGCCAATGAGAATCCGTATTTTGGCTCTCCTGAAAACCTTGGAAAAATGACTGTCCGGTGTTAGAATTAACGCGACGATTTAAAAAATTTAATTTTTAAGGTTATGTTTCGCGGAGAGAATAGGATGTTCCGCATTAATATTGCTATGGAGTAGATTCGGTTTACAATCCCAGTTATATCCAAGTTCTTGTTTAGTTTCGAGGCTTTGTTATTCGAGTTAAGGCGTTCGAAGATAATACTTTGATACTTTTAGTCCTTTAACTCTTGGAGTTTTATTTTAAAATAAATAAAGCGATGTCCAATTGAAATCTCAATGGTTGACAATTTAGGTGGCACTGTCATCTGTCAATCGGAGATGTACGAGGGGAGTTTTTTAATTGTTTTAGATCTCTGGTTTGTGGATGAGAAAAAAAAGTTGACAAACGATTCATCAATCGGACGTCTTTTATGTTTATTTTTTATACAAACAAAAATGTTTAAAAATAGCTTTTTTGATGTCCACAAGTTTTTTTCCTCTCTTTACCCGTATCACGGGTCACGAAATGGATTCGTCCAACCGTTTTCTCCACTTCGTGTTTCCTCTGAGCATCAAGGGAGAAAATTGTGTGAACCGTGACCCGTTTGGGGGGAGTGAGGAGGCGCGTTTAACGGTTTGAGGACAATATCTGTCAGCGGCAGAACTCTGGTAAAAACACAAATGTCCAGATAACGCGACGGTTGCCTACCTCATCTCCCCAAAACTTGAAACGTCATACTGTCTTTCCAGCTACGTCAACAAAAAAATCTCCCATTTTTTTTAGCTTCCTCTTGCGATTTTTGATAATTCATTGTATGTTAAGCTTTCTGTTCCACTTACGGCTTTTTCGCGTTTACCCTTTGAATTTAAAACGCCTCCTTCCTTGACTTTAAAATGAGTTGTATGCACAGCAGAGTTCAAGGGCCGCTTTTTCCCCACACGCCCTCTTTTCTTCTCTCTTAATATTTATAGACTTCACAGAATGTCGAATAAAAAAACATTTTCTTTTCCCTCAATCGATTTTAACCTATTATTTTTTTCTTTTGTTGCAGATCTTCCCAGACATGTATCACCTAGAACACAAAAGGGTGTCGAAAAGGTCGATACATCCTAGCACCGAACACCACAATAGATTAATTTTAGAAAAAGACGTAAGTTTTTCGTTTATTTTGTGGAAAAATTTTTTGGCAATAAAATATTTTTATTACAGGTAAAATGGGCGAAACAGCAGCACGCGAAACGGCGGAGAAAAAGGGATTTTATGACAAGAAAAGAGCTCGGCTACGCTCCTTCGAGTCATATATACGCCAACGACCCAAAATGGCCACTTATGTGGTATTTAGTAAGTTTTTAAAATCTAAATTAGAGTTTCAGGGAATCGTAATTTGCCCTTCCCGTATACGACTCGCAAAACGGGAAAAGTCGTAGAGGCTTTATAACCCAGTTTCAAGGAGTCGTTTCGACTCATTTAGTTCACAATGTTCTCACTAGAGCAAATTCATGAATCGAAACATGGTTTTTCTGATCAACTATAACAGCACATAGAGTTACCTATCCCCAAAATGTTCCCGCCAATTTTCACAGCCTAAGTATAAAGTTTCCTTGATAGTTTTTTTGTTAACTTCCAAATCCAAAAAACGATTTTAGCCAATCTGTTGCGAAACTAATTGATTTCCGAACCGAAACTAAACGATAAAAAATAACCTTCGTAAAATATAACCTTACGTTTACTCGGAGTCGGGAAGTGAGTCGTTCACGTATACGACTCAGCTGAGTCGGATCGTATGATTCCGACTTGAGGCTCGAGTCGGATACGGGAAGGGCAAATTACGATTCCTGAAACTAGGGAGAGAGAATGAAAAAACGACTATTCCACGACCGGTTTCGGCGTAATATGCCTCGTCAGGTGGACTATTCCTTATTTTTCACTCTCTTTTCATTTTTACTTAACCCTTACTACATGGAATTTTATTTTTTGTTTTTAAAATGCTGATTCATAAAAATGTTTTATTTATATCAAACAAATCTTCGAGCTAATACATGAGAAAACATTATAAAAAAATTCTCTATATACTTAATATCCTGTGTCAACAAGGTAAAAAAATGAATAAAAGAAAAATTCGACCCACGCAGGGCAATATAACAAAAAATTGAGAGGGAATCCCGGACTTATAAATTTGGATAAGGCTTGTGTACAGCCGATTGTTTACTCGAGAGGGAGCTACGTAGCGGAAAAGGGGATTGGGGAAATGTTTGTGGTGTTTTCACTGAGTAGGGTAATAATAAAGGTGAGAGAGCAAGGTGGTACCAAAGATTTATTGACTTCTCCTTGTAAATAACTACATAAATTTAAGAAAACGGCTTAATTCAGTAAATTATTTTTAAAACGTATTGATCTTTTTTTTTTTTTTTTAAACCTTTTTTCAAAGCTCCTGGCAGCAATTAAGGGTGTAACTGCCTTACCTCAGGTGTTTAAGCAATCCAATTTTTTTTCCTGCCTACCCTAAAAGTAAATCCTTGTTTAATTAACTTTGGCACAATATTTTTTTAATATATTTAAAGGGGGGTTGTTTCTCCTTTTTTGTTTAGGTAAAAAAAGTCCATTTAGAAGATTTGACTCAGCCCTTTCGAGGTAAAATATTAACATCTTTTAGGGGTTCATTTTTCCTTTGGTGGGTTTTTACTTTTATTTTAAGTTCTTACCACTAGAGAAATTAAAAAAATCTATTTTTCAATGTAGGAAAAAATTCTAAAGCATTTTTCTTTAAGGACAAAAAAATTTTTGTAAACTGAATTTTTACGCTAATTTTTAACATAAATGGTCTCTCATTTTAGGTTGAAAAATAGATTATTTCAAGTTATAAAAAGCCTGTAAAAAAAGCCCTTCAGAAAATGCGGAG
>JACGAQ010003508.1:0-28136 GCA_014119065.1 Orius insidiosus
CTTTTCCCCGTTTTGAATATCGCTCAGATTCATTGTTGACCCTTTTGAGTATTTTGATTTTTGGAGGGTTCCTTCAATTCGCAAGTGTTTTATTGACGCAGAGGGCAGAAGCCAAGGTTTGTCGTTACGAAAAGGGCGAATCTCCGTCCTTTACACTTCCCAAAATTCAGCGGTTGACACGGCAATTACTTAAAGCTAAAGAAATCAAATTTTATAAAGAACTCGCTTTTGAATAAATTTCTGAAGCAGACCTTTGTCGACGTTGACGCAGAGTCCCTAGAGCTAGGCCCGACAGGAACTTCCCCAAAGTGGGGGGGGGATATTAGGAGTACAAAATGAAACTCACCACAGGTAAATTTGAATTTTTTATAGTAGTTCATAGTAGTTCATTTTTTAAAAATTTTAAACATTTTAGGTGTTAAAGTCCATCAAAAGTTGACCTTCCGTGTAAGGTTTTGAAGTATAACCATTAAGAAGGTTAATTTTTAAAGGCTTGTAAATCGTAAACCGTTACAGATATTGAAAAAATGCACTAAATAAAATCAGTTGGAAATTCAATTCTCTTAATTTTATTCTATTCATTTTTTCTCTAGGACGCACTGTTTTCAAGATAATTTATTTAAAAAAAAAATTATTTTCCGAAAATGGTGCCTCCAGAAAAAAATAATTTAGTACAAATTTATAGAGAATTAAATTTCCTACAATTTTATTTATTAGGTGTACAAAATGAAACTCAGCCGCAGGGTAAATTGAATTTTGTAGATTTTAGCCGAGTTTCATTTTGTACACCTAATATAAGGGGACCCTTTTCCAGAGAGAGTATCAGAGTAACTTCTCTTTGAGGAAGTTAAAAGAGGCTGTCAAATTCCCGTGCTGCTCTCAAAAAGGAATTAAGCTGTGCGAGAAAAGTAACACGAATAGACACCGTGGAAATTGTCTTATGGAAAAATAAAAGGAGAGTGTCGGCGTGAAATCTGCAGAGATGGTTCCCTCCTCGAACTTCGTTTGTCCCCGAAAAGCCAGGTATCCGCTTTCCATTCAGAGGTTTCTTTGCGTCAATCGCAACCTCCTCTTTCCCCTCCGCCCATTTACCTGTCCTAGTGGTCAACAATGGGTAAAAGTCCACTTAAATTATAACTGAGAAGGGACAGATATCGTTTGAGCCGAAATTCTTCCACTAATGATCTTTAAAAGGAGATTTATTTTTTTAAAGAGGATTGCTGGGTTCTTCTGCTCAGCGGGATCAATTTTTGGTGTATTCAAGGGCCTTTCCAAATCAACTTTCTCAAGAGAAGTTGTTGGCGGTGTCTGGAGAAGAGTATTTCAGCCCCTTGGACGAATGCAGTTCAACATAATCCATTTCACCATAAAGAAGAGTCAAGAGGTTGAAAACTTGTCGTTTCGACATAGCGCAGTTGAACTGGTAAAATCGAGAAAAATTTTTCACTTTTAAAATTGGTTCTCCATTAGACAGTTTGGCATAACGCAGTTCGACATAAACTAGCTGGTCCGATTTCACACAATGTGGGCGATTTTGAATTTCAAAAAATGGCGGAGATATGTCGGTATGCATTATGTCGGATGCAGTTCAACATAATGCATTTCACCATAAAGAAGAGTTCAAGAGGTTGAAAACTTGTCGTTTCGTCATAGCGCAGTTGAACTGGTAAAATCGAGAAATTTTCACTTTATAAAACATGGTTCTCCATTAGACATTTGGCATAACGTTCGACTAAACTAGCAGGTTGGTTCTCGTTCCATTTTAACTCCTTAAAGAAGTTATTGTACCTTCCACGTCGGGTTTTTGGGGAGGGCCTTCGAGACACCGTGGGTAATTCGAATATGGATCTATACCGATCTCCACTTTGTCTGTAATTCCGGCCGGCAGTACCATTTTTTCAGGAACATTTACTGCCGCAGTTTTCAACCGAAACTTCTCCTTTATACTTCCCTCCTTATACATCTCCTTCCGTTATACTTCGTTCCCTTATCTTCCCCCTCTGTTATACTACCCCTCACTTAACTTCCCCCCCATATACTCCCCTACGTTTTACGTCCCCTCCGTTATACTTCCCCCTCTATACAGGGTGTCCGGAAACACATGGCAAGCGTCTGAGAGAGCGTTAAAAGTGGTTTTACGAAAAAAAGTTAAATGTAAACCCCCCTTAATTTAAATCAAAGAATTTATGATGTTTAAAATCCGCCTGGATACAGGGTGTCCCAGACACAACCCACTTCGTTATTTCAAATGAGAACCCCTATTTTTTATTTCAATTCGTAATCTACGCAAATTTCAAGTAGATTTGAGTACTCATATGACGATTTGGACAACTTTAAAAATGTCAAAATTTAGCGTTTTTTGCGCTAAATCCGTAAAATTGACCTAGGAGACTCATTTTTTTTTTAATTCCACTTATTTTTTCCCGAAAATCCAACTGTCTCAAATTGAGCATCTTCGCATTCTGCATCACGAGATTTCGTCGCTAATGGCCTTTTTTCAAGTTAGAACCCAAATTTTTAGTTCAGAAATGAAAATTAGCACTTGTTGAAAGGAATTTTCTTTCGGACCACATATTTTTGAAAGAGCTACAGCGTCTTTGTGTTTATGCATCAAAATTAAAATTCCGTCAACAATCGCTAATTTCCATTTTTGAAGTATGGAATTTGGAGTTTTTTGCGGTTTACATTTAACTTTTTTTCGTAAACCACTTTTTAACGCTCTCCCAGACGCTTGCCATGTGTTTCCGGACACCCTGTAGATACATCTCTTTAAGAAAGTTTTCGTTGCTCTTCAAACAAGTATGTACTTTTAGTAGGGAGACATTCGATTCTCCACCCTTGCGAGAGGGCTCCCTTGTGCAGAAAGCCTTATTTCTACCTGAACTTAACTTAATTTTCGGGAAAAATAAACTATAAAATTTGAATAAAAAAAAATCTACAAACTTGCTATGAAAATTCAAACAAAAAACTTAAAAGTTTTTTGAAGAAAAAAATCAATGGAAAATAAGTTGACAAATTTTTCGAAAAAGAAAATAAATCCCCTCCTTAAACTTCCACTCCTCAGACATGACTGCTGTATTTGCAACACTGCTGATGTCAAAGCGGAGCCAGAAAAGTGCTCATGTATAGTAACACTGTTGAGTAGAAGTGTGCCCTGACAAGAAGGTGCTATATTGTGTTGGCACCACTACTGAGGTTAAAGCTGTTCACAGAAAAGAGAGTGCTATACTGTGGCAACAATGCTGAAGTCAAAGCGGATCCGGAATATCGTCTTCTCGTCTGTTTTGCGGCCAGAATATCGTCTTATCGGCTGGTTTGCGGACAGATATCGTCTTATCAGCAGGTTTGCGGACAGAATACCTTCTTATCGGCCAGAAGATCGTCTAATCGGCCGTTTCGCGGCCGGGATATCGTCTTATCGACTGTTTCGCGGACAAAATATCGTCTAATTGGCTGTTTTGCTTCCAGAATATCGTCTTATCGGCTGTTTTGCTTCGAGAATATCGTCTTATAGCTGTTTAGCGGCCGGAAAATCGTCTTATCAGATTTTGTGGCCAAAATATCGTCTGATTAGCTGTTTTGCGGCCGAAAAATCGTCTTATCTTCTGTTTGCGGCCAGAATATCGTCTAATCGGCCGTTCGCGGCCGGGATATCGTCTTATCGGCTGTTTCCTATTATTCCTTCTCTTTAATTAAGTTTTCGTAGGAATCTCTTCAAACTAGTACTTTCCCTCTAATTTTATTGCGTAAAAATATCGGTCGGAAGGAAGTAAAATTAAATAAATAACCGAGATCAGGTTGTGGGAAGTGACGATTCGTAACAATAAATAGGGAATAAATAGATTTATAGTAATAGTCGAAGGGTAGTGGTCGGGTCATACTCATAAGTCATAAATATAACAGGCCGGTCATGAGTATGTATTCAAGTGTGCATTGTCAAGTTGGGAAGGGAGAAAAAGGCTGAATAGATCATAGGCTTACAATTGTGCGTGGCCACGCCTATTCCTATCCAGTCGACCCAATACCAGCCTTCTCGCATGCCCCCTTTCAATAAACACCCTTCTCTTTTGCTAAACCCCCTCGATAGACTTTGACATCTGTCTGCGTAAAAACAGGATTTATAATACAACCATAGCGTCAGAGCAAAACCACAAGAACCACTTGAAAAAAAAAAAAGCAAATCCAACGTATTGATAAACACCAACTTTCGAGAAGGATTAAACACTCAATTTGGTGTTTTCTGCCCCGCTTCCACATTTTTTGCCTCTTTTAACCTTTTTTCTTCTTCACTTTTCATAGCATTTTTTTTATAATTTACATTAAAAGGACTAAGGCCCGTGTTTATTAACGCCAAAAAAAGGCTCCAATTTTTTTTTTACCGATGCAGCGGATTTTTGTCTATCCCCGGAAGTCGGTTTGAAATTTTAAAACTGCGCTGCTGACGTTGATCCGATTTTTACCAAATTTTCACCAAATACTAGTTATATTTTACCAATTTTGGTGTAAAAAAAAGTTTATACCATTTGAAAAAAATTAAATAGGACCATAAAAGAAGCGTCATATTATTTCATTCAACATTTTATTTCAAAACAAGAGATCGTAGCACTTTCGCTTTTTTTTCGCACTTTTTTTTCAATTACTTTCCTATATTGAGCACTAAAATCGTTGGAAAATTTTTTTAAAAAGCTCATTCTGTTATTTTGGAATGTCTAGGCGGCCTTGGTAGCAATTTTCCGAAAATGTTTTCCTTTGGAAATGGAAAACTTGCTTTTTGACTAAAATACTTTTTTTAAAAAAACCCTAGCCCATTTGTAGTTTTTGATGAGCCTTTCCAAAAACATATTACATAAGAAATCCGATGAATAGTTCGCCGTTATCCTTTTACAATGACTTGAAAATTGCTGGGAGTGAAAATAACTATCCCCATATTTCAAGGTGAGACCGGAGATAAATGGCTTGCTGATTTTTTTTAAAATTTTTTAGTCAAAAAGTACTTAAGTTTTTTATTTTCCAAAGGAAACTTGTCGGAAAAACTGCTCCCAAGACCGCCTAGACATTCCCAAAAAAACAAGACGAGCTTTTTTAAAAAAATTTCCGACGATTTTTTAGTGCTTAAATTTAGGAAAGTAATTTTAGGAATCTTTCTTCTCTGTCTAACACTTGCTGAATTTTGATGTCTGATCCGCCTTAAGTAACCCTTTTCTTCGTTCGGTACATGTGAGTTTACGATACCAGAGGAACGCGCATGCTCGAGCCAACAGGGCAACGCCAATGCGAGCTTTCATGTATTTTTAGTTCCCGCGTTTTTAGCGACATTTGCCTAAATTCAAACTAATTTATAACACAAGGGGGTTAATTTTTTTCCTCTCGCAAGAAAAGCTCGTTTCGAAAGGAAAAAACAATCGAGCTCTCCTTCCGAGAGAAAAAAATAACCCCTCTTGTTATCAAATTTTTTTTTATTTCGGCAAATCTCGAAGAAGAATTTTTGAAAAACGCGGGAGCAACAAACATGCTCGCGCATGCGCGTTGTCATGGTATCGTGAACTCACATGTACCCTTCTTTCCTTATTTTTATCTTAGTTCACAAAAAAAATACTTTATAACTGAAAAAATGTATCAAAACAGGGAGCCGAAATCTCTGTGGGTAACCCCCTGCGTAAACGTCATTTCAAACGAAGAAACCCGAGTATGGGAATGAAAGTGATAATGTTTGGCATCACAGATTGCTTATTCCCCCTTTTTTAAATTAATTTATCGGTCGAATAACTTGGGGAAGAGAATGACACAAGCAGACATGAGGATTCCCATGAGTGATTATCTCGGAAAAACCATCCGTTAAGATTGAAAGTAGGAATATTCTCTTAAAAAATTGATGAAAAGACAGTGAAGAATATAAATTCAAAGTGGTTTACAAGGTGGTCTATTAAGGCCTAAAATAACTCGTAAGGATTGTCTGTTGACAATGGGGATATCGGGACTGAGGGCATCTGCGGTCTCTTCAGCTTCTTCCGTGATATATCGAATTCATTTCTCGCTGGGGTTGTCTCGCAAGCCCATTTATGGCTTTTCAGGTAAAACGTCTTTTGGATGAACGGAATAGGATTCGATTCGGCTCTCAAAAATGAATTTAGATCTCAACTTTTTTTCATCTCTTGAAAAGGCGGACCAAACTAGCAACAATGTTTAAAACAAAATTTTCAAACTGAAATAAAGGTTTTTTTTATTCACTATGACAATAGGCGAAAAAGGGGAAAGGAAAAATGGTGCAACGATACCGCAAGCTGGATACAATAGAAAGTAAACGTTTTGTATTTATAATGTATATTTCTATAAATGGGTTGAGGTTTTGTAGATCCCCCTTTGGCCCAATTAGAATTCTAAGAGGGTTGACGCCGATGTATTGTTATGGGTTCACCCCTCTCTGCTTGCTTATCCACTCCAAACGATCCCCCGATTTAATATCTGCGGAGAAAATTAATTGTAGGGAGAAATCACATGTCCAATAACGACTTTTAGTTAGTTTTTTTGTAATACGTAGGTAATTTGTTTAAAGAATAATGATGACGTTGGGCAGAGTCTTCCGTGGCAAATGCGATGGTTCCAGGCAACCTTATCTAAAGATCACTAATCAGTTTTGGCTACTGGGTCTGGTAGGCAGCTGCAGAAACCGTCATTTCTTTTGAAGATGTGTAAAGGTCTTATGTTTTCGGTAAGCGGCAGGAGATATTAGGTTTACAAATGAACTCGGCTAAAATCTACAAAATTCAAATTTACCCTGTGGCTGATTTCATTTTGTACACTAATAAATAAAACTTGTAGAAATTTAATTCTCTATAAATTTGCACTTAATTATTTTTTCTATGATGCACCATTTTCGGAAAATAATTTTTTTTTAAATAAATTTATCTGAAAACAGTGCGTCCTAGAGACAAAATGAATAGAATAAATTAAAGGAATTAATTTTCAACAGATTTTATTTAGTGATTTTTCAATATCTGTAATACGGTTTACGATTTACAAGCCTTTAAAATTACCTTCTTAATGGTTATACTTCAATAACCTTCTTACACGGAGAAGGTCAACTTTGATGGACTTTACGCCTAAATGTTTAAAATTTGAAAAATGAATTAGGTGTACAAAATGAAACTCGGCTAAATCTACAAAATTCAAATTACCCTGTGGCTGAGTTTCATTTTGTACACCTACGAAGACGTACATCGCACGAGATATAGAAGAGTCCGTCCCATGCCAGATGTTTCGCGCTTCAACTCAAGTGGCAGATGCTCGATTGTGACCACCCCCACAACCCCACTTTTCTAAAAATAGAAATAAATATCCTTCCCTAACTGGATGGCTGACATAATGGCTAAAAGTTCTGAGGCGATGTGGCGGATCCAGGAACGTGGGCGCGACTAATTGCCGCGTGTTTTCAAGTGGGGACCCGTTCACAGTAGAGCGACGCGATTTTTTGTCGTCGAGCTGCAGAAAAGTTGACTGGCGACACTCGCGCCAGTGTGTTCCGGCAACTAAAGATCAAATTGGGGATGTTTTGGAATTTTCCATGCTTTCGAGCTAGAAACCCCGTACAACCTTTTTTTCCTTCCGCAAAGCACATATTATAGGATTTTGGCCATTATAGGCCGAGAAACCCCTTTTTTACCAGATTTAGATTTCCTCGAACTGGATGAAATCATTGACATATAGGAAACAACGAATCCGAAGGTTGCAGGTTTGAATTTGTTTATTTATGCCCGTGACGAATAGGAGCAGCTTGTTTCTTTGAAGCGAGTAAAATCCTGGGCGGACATGTAAGTGATTGAATGGTCGAAGGGTGCTCTCGTTTCGGCACTCGAGTCAACCACACACTCCCCATGTCTTCGACAAAAGGGCATCACCTATTGTTGACTTAAGTGGACGGCGTTTTCAAAGTCAAGGGCTCACAGAGGCAATAACATTCTTGTTTCTATTAGCTTCTGTCAACTTTCTCCGTGAAACTCCACTTATCGGAGAGCATGGAATCGCCCCATTTCTTAGCTATACTCGAATTACATCCTACTAAGTGAACTGTTCAACTAAATCCTGCATAAAATTTATTAGGTATATAGTAGTTCATTTTTTCAAAATTTTGAACATTTTAGGCGTTAAAGTCCATCAAAAGTTGACCTTCTCCGTGTAAGAAGGTTATTGAAATATAACCATTAAGAAGGTTAATTTTTAAAGGCTTGTAAATCGTAAACCGTTACAGATATTGAAAAAATGCACTAAATAAAATCTGTTGGAAATTTAATTCTCTTTAATTTTTATTCTATTCATTTTTCTCTAGGACGCACTGTTTTCAAGATAAATTTATTTTTTAAAAAATTATTTTCCGAAAATGGTGCATCCTAGAAAAAATAATTAAGTACAAATTTATAGAGAATTAAATTTCCTACAATTTTTGTACACCATAAAATAATGTCTCTACATTTTTTTTTTTCGATGTGCAGGAAATTCCACTCTGATCTTTGACGGATGGTCCCGCTGAAGAAGTATTGTTTTACCCTCCATGTTGAGTTTTAGGGGAAGGTCTTCCAGAATCGATTTTTTTTCCACGTCAAAATTTGTAGAAAAAAATTGTGGTTTTGAGGCCGTTAATGCCGTGACAGGGCGTTAGCCGATCGACAATGGTCCGAATTGAACACGGCTGTCCTAAAAACAGCTCACACCAGTGATCCCATTCAATGGTGAGTTCAAAGGCGGCCCCTTTTTTTTCCACGTCAAAAGTTCCGCCGACACTTGAAAAAATTTTTCACTTCTCTTTTGTTCACTCCTCACCACCTCTATTTCTATGAAAGTAACACCTCAGATAAATGAATTAGTCGAGAGACCTTCCTCCTTCAAACCACCCTTTTGAAAATCTTCAGGAACGTCCATTGAGGACGACTGAAAATTTAAATAAAATTGCTCCTTTTCATGCAACTCCTAAATAGTTGAACAAGAATTATCGAGGGCGATTTTGTATTTCGAAAAAAATGGCGGAGATATGTCTGTTTAAAGTTTTAATTGTCCGGAACAATTTACGGCCACAATTTTGACCCGATTTTCACCCAATTTTCACCCAATTTTACCCGATTTCACCAAATTTTCACACAACCTTCCTGAATAGTTGGAGAAGAAATTGCCATCTGCGATTTTTGAATTTCGAAAAAATAGCGGAGATATGCACGATTGAAATTTTGGAAACTGCGCTAAGGCCGAACGTTGGTCCGATTTTCACCAAATCTCCTTTATTATGAATTTTAGTGTAATAAATTTTTTTTTTTTTTTTTTTTTTTTTGGTAGGGAGAAATTGATACTTCCACCCTTTGCGAGAGAGGCATCCCTCGGGCCGAAAGCCCATTATTTCTTCCTAAAAATATAAATAAAACTGCAAAAAAAAAAAACTTCGAAAATTAAAAAAGCAAAGAAAAGTTTGGAAAAAAGTGGGAAAATAACCGAAAATTGTTTTTTTTTTAAATTGTCCAAATACTGGAGATTATTCTTCCCCTCCATTGTACTTCCCCTCCTTTATACTTCCCCTCCTATAACATCCTTCTCTTTAAGGAATTTTGGTTGGAAGCTCTTCAAATGCGAGGAAGAAAGACTTTTTATAATGAAACGAAATTTTTTTAAAATATTCATTTATTAGGCAGAAAATATTCTACAGAACATATTATGAACTAGTAGCTTTATTTTTTAAATGTGCTTCAAAACAATCGGATATCGTTTAAAAAACTGAAGACTTAAAAGACGGTATTTTTGTCCCTTTTCTTTTCCTCCTGAGGTGAAAACGCGAGCATTTTCTTAGTTTCTTCATACAACTTTTTTTGTAAAGAATCATTGAATTTGTAGTTAAAAGTGTGGAGTTGGCAGTCCCTGAAAGCGAGACCAGACGATTCGGCGATTTCGTCGGAGAGAGCACAGTGGAGAATAGTCTGGCACCCCTGAAAGAAAGATTAGTAAAGACAAAAGATGGATATTACTAACGTACACTTTTTGCGCTTCTCATAAAGATAAGCTATCGGTAAGAACATTATGTATGAAACCATTTTAGGTTGCTGTATCGGAAAAGGTCTGTGTAGCAAAATCCAGGGCAGACAGCATAAACTTCCTTTTTGGCAGTTTCTATGGAGTCGGTTTTAAAACGCGATTCTAAAGTGCGGGTGTAGTACATGAGAGCGAGTTTTGAATTGTTGTACGCAGGATTTCGCCTTCCAGATGGAAATTCTTTCTCTCCTCTGAATGTATCCAAGTCTATCACGCCACCTTCCAGAAGCTTTGATATAACTTAACGATTCTATTAAACCAAAAAAATTAATAACAACACGAAAAACAGTAACGTGCCTTTTAGGAGATGAGTCTGTTTTAAGAAGGTTTTCTGTTAAACAAAATGACCGATGTAGTTGACGCCCATGTTGAGCTCGAAACCATCTTCTGTCTTTTGACGGTAGCTAGGAGGTACACTCCTCCGGCGTTATTGATAAGGACGTCAATTGTGGGGAAAGATGTTGTAATTTCATGAACGAAGCTTTTATCGATTTTATCGATCCTAATTCCAACTCCATGGGAATCTATAAAAAAAATTTGCTCAAAACCCCAAAAAAACAAATTTTGTTATTGAAAAACCCATAAAAACGGGGCGAATTGTGTAGATGTTTTTGCTTATATGTTTACTGTTTACCCTCCTTGTAGGTTTTTGGGGTCTTCCCGTACGACCGACACAACACAAATTAGTGTCTTAGGTCAATTTTAGCGGATTTTAGAGCGAAATAACGCTAAATTGGCTTTTTATCTTCCTTTTAAAGAAGTTACTGTATACCTCTTACTATACTTCCCCCCGGAAGGGTCTTCCAGACACCGAGGTTAAATTTGAATATGGTTCTGTACCGATCTCAACTTTGTCTGTGGTGCCGGCCGGCCGTAGCATTTTTTTCCGAAATACTTGAAGGCCACAGTTTTCAACCGATTTTTACCAGATTTTCACCAAATTTTGTATAGTCGGTGAACAAGAAACTAACGAGAGCGATTTTTGAATTTCGAAAAAATGGCGGAGATATGTTGTTTGAAATTTTAAAAAATTCGCTGCGGCCGACTGTTAGTCCGATTTTCACCAAATTTTCACCAATTACTCCTTATTTATAAGAATTTTTGGTGTAAAAAAAATTGCCACTTTTTTTTATTATTTTTTTTTAGTAGGGAGAAATTTCGTACTTCTACCCATTACGAGAGGCACATCCCTAGGACAAAGAGCCCGTTATTTCTACCTTGAAACTTGGAAAATTTTCGAAAAAAAGA
This sequence comes from Orius insidiosus, assembly GCA_014119065.1. Classification (NCBI taxonomy): domain Eukaryota; kingdom Metazoa; phylum Arthropoda; class Insecta; order Hemiptera; family Anthocoridae; genus Orius; species Orius insidiosus. The sequence goes on from JACGAQ010003508.1 coordinate 11,314, forward strand.
ACTTGGAAATTAAAAAAAAAAAAAAAAAAATTTTAGGGGAAAAAATAAATAATAATAAATAATCCCTTATACTTCCCCTTCCGTTTTACTACCTCCGTTATACTTCCCCTCCTATGTACTTCCCCCTCTGTTATACTTCCCCCTCCGTTATACTTCCCCTCCTATATTGTTACTTCTCTTAAGGAAGTTTTCGTTGGATGCTCTTCAAACCAGTACTTTAGCAGATTTCACCAAATTTTTCTGTAGTCGGTGAACAAGAAACCAATGAGGGCGATTTTTGAATTTCCAAAAAATGGCGGAGATGTCTGTTTGAAATTTTTAAAAATTCGCTGAGGCGGAACCGTTAATCCGATTTTCACCAAATTTTCACCAATTACTCCTTATATTTTTACGAATTATCGGTGTAAAAAATTATCATTTTTTTCAACATTAATTATTATTTTAGTAGCGAGAAAAGTTCTTGCGCAAAATCCCATTTTTTCTACCTTGATACATAGAAATTTTCGAAAAAAAAAAACTTAGAACAAAAAAAACTTCCCCCTCCGTTATACTTCCCATCATTTATACTTCCCTCCTCTATACTTCCCCCTCTGTTATTCATACTTTCCCTCCTTTATACTTCCCCTCCTTTATACTTTCTCCTCCGTTATACTTCCCCTCCTATATTTTTACTTCCTTCAAGGAAGTTTTCGTTGGAAGCTCTTCAAACAAGAACTTTTTCTTGTCTTCAATAGTTTAAAAAATAAAATGGGTGATTACTTCTGAACTACCGTGTAGATCTTTTAAGGGGGTCAGTAAGACCCTTCGCCAAAATCTCGACTTGAAGGGTATTACAATAACTTTAAGGAAGATAAATAACTTGAATTTAAAGTAATTATTCTTTCGGTATCGCCCCATTAGCCAGAATGTTACCCTTCGCCTCATTTTCGTTTGTCATGATTTGCAGATTAATTGGTAAACAAATATGTTCCTCAAAAATGAATAAAATGCACACCAATTCTCCTGTCTGAACATCTTCTCTTATCTCGACAATAACTTTTTTCGCTTTAATCCAAATCACGACAAGCCATGAGACTCTTGCGCCGCGAATGGCGAGCTCTTTCACCGTTTCTTTCCCGAGGCCCGAAGAAGCCCCAGTCACGATGAAAACTTTATTTTTTAAAGGCCTCCAATCGTTGCAGTAGCCCCACGAAAACTCACGAATTTTACGCACAATATAAAGTACAACAGGAACGGAAGCACACCAAAAAAAAAAAACCCATTTTCGGAACAACGTTAGACAATAAAATTGACGAAAAACCTATTTTACATTTGCCGTAGGTAACAATAATAAACCACTAATCACGATTTGTTAGGTTTTTATAACCTTCCTGTTTTTTATCATTGTTAGAATGGAGAGGGCATCCACTCTGGTAAATGAAAAGCAAGGCCGGGGAGGGGATAGACTTGCCTCGCCCGTTAAGCACCATTCAAATAGGTTTGGCCATCGACAAACCATAATAAGACTGTCAGCCCAATGTAAAAAAAGGGGGTCCTCCCAATGGAGTTGAATAACAGATGTCGCATGTGAAAATGGATGTAACTCAGTACAACGTTTGTTCGTTAGGGTGGAATCCAGCGCTGATGGTGGATTTCATTTGTTGCAAGACGTCGCCACCAGGGAATGTAAAAATTGTGTATCCCTATAGCACTTGTTTTTAATTTTTATTTGAAATGTCAATTTTCAATATTCGATATTGAATGTTATTAAATAAATTTTTTATCATTTTATAAAATCTTAGTAGGTACATAATATTGTATTATTATTTTTAGCTAATGTTTATTATTTTTTAAATCTTTAATCATAATTTGTAAGTTACCTCATCGACTAAGGTTACTTTTTACATAATTTAAAAATAAATTTGTATGTACTCATTAAAATAAATTTCTTCTTTTTTAATTATTGCTGTTAATGTATACTTTTTTATTAATATTATTAATAATTTATTATTTATTTATTATACAGGGTGTCCGGAAACACATGGCAAGCGTCTGGGAGAGCGTTAAAAGTGGTTTTACGAAAAAAAGTTAAATGTAAACCCCCCTTAATTTAAATCAAAGAATTTGATGGTGTAGTTTAAAATCCGCCTGGATATACAGGGTGTCCCAGACACAACCTAACTTCGTTATTTCAAATGAGAACCCCTATTTTTTATTTCAGATTCGTAATCTACGCAAAATTTCAAGTAGATTTGAGTACTCAGACAATTTGGACAACTTTTAAAAAATGTCAAAATTTAGCGTTTTTTGCGCTAAAATCCGTTAAAATTGACCTAGGAGACTCATTTTTTTTTTAATTCCACTTATTTTTCCCGAAGAATCCAACTGTCTCAAATTTGAGCATCTTCGCATTCTCATCACGAGATTTCGTCGCTAATGGCCTTTTTTCAAGTTAGAACCCAAATTTTTAGTTCAGAAATGAAAATTAGCACTTGTTGAAAGGAATTTTTCTTTCGGACCACAAATTTGAAAGAGCTACAGCGTCTTTTGTGTTTATGCATCAAAATTAAAATTCCGTCAACAAATCGCTAATTTCCATTTTTGAAGTATGGAATTTGGAGTTAAACTTGAAAAAAGGCCATTAGCGACGAAATCTCGTGATGCAGAATGCGAAGATGCTCAAATTTGAGACAGTTGGATTCTTCGGGAAAAAATAAGTGGAATTAAAAAAAAAACGAGTCTCCTAGGTCAATTTTAACGGATTTTAGCGCAAAAAACGCTAAATTTTGACATTTTTTAAAAGTTGTCCAAAATTGTCATATGAGTACTCAAATCTACTTGAATTTTGCGTAGATTACGAATCTGAAATAAAAAATAGGGGTTCTCATTTGAAATAACGAAGTTAGGTTGTGTCTGGGACACCCTGTATATCAAGGCGGATTTTAAACTACACCATCAAATTCTTTGATTTAAATTAAGGGGGGTTTACTTACTTTTTTTCGTAAAACCACTTTTTAACGCTCTCCCAGACGCTTGCCATGTGTTTCCGGACACCCTGTATATTAAATATATATTATTATAATATTATATATTTATTGATTATTTATTATAATTTTTTATTAATAATTTACGTATTAATAATGCATGTTAGTTAGAATTTTCACGCTATTGTTATTTTATTTAATCGATGTAAATCGGGAATAAATATTTAGTCTTTTAATATAATTTTTTATATATTATTTTATTTATTAAATAGATAATAATTTACTATTCTAATTTAAATTTTTTTTTATCCATCTTTAATTAAAATTACTTAAATTATACGTTTTTAATAACCGGGAGAAATGGGTGGGAATGTAGGTTGATGGACGAAGAGGTGGCCGGAGGGTGGAAGGCAGAACCGGCTAAACATTCGAAAATCGAAAACGGTTTAAAAATTAAACACGAGAAGAACGAGATCCCGTAAATAAGGATGGGGTGAGAAGGGAGAAAAAAATTCGTTCGAACGAGGTGGTGCCCGCATCGCATTCTCGTGGTCTCATTGAGAAGTAAAATCCGGGCCCCCACCAAACCTATTTTCTGAGAGTCTTATTATGGTTTGTCGATGGTTGGCCCTTTCTCTCCCGTAAATTTTGGACCAATTCTACACGATTTTATGGAAATTCAACACGAACTGAATAAAAAAATTCAGAGCTATTATTTTTATCTAACTGAAGGAAAAAAAATAAACTATGGTACACAAAAACTTGAAGAAACTAGGTAACTATGGTAGGTAACCTATTGGTACTATTGTAGGGGCTTCTAGGTAAATATTGGTTCTAAGGAATTCACTTAATTGCAGACGATATATTAATCTACGGTAATGAACTGACCTAAATGAAATATCAATGTAATAATGATTTGAATAATTGAGGCTCCGGGTACGAAGGGCGAACTCAACAAAACGTAGTTTTCGAGATATTCGCATCTTAAAGTACGGGCGAACACAACAGAAAGGAGTGGGGGTTGTGGACTAGGATGTGGAGTTCGCCCTTCGTACCCGCTCGGATATCGCAGTTAGAGCTTTGCCGCATATCGGTTTTTACGTATTTAAAGGGGAAAAAAGGCGAAATCAACATAAAAATTATATCGGTGTATTCACCAAGAGTTCTAGAATCTGAAAAAAAAAATTTGTCCGATGTCGAGTTCGCCCTTCGTATTCGGAGCGCCTCAATTGAGTGACTTTTCTGTCGAGTTCGCCCCTAACAGAAAACTTTAAAATGCGAATATCTCGAAACTACGGTTTGTCGAGTTCGCCCTTCGTATTCGGAGCGCCTCAATTGTACTACTTGTTGAACGGGCATGCACTAATTGAGCACAAATCCACACCAAAAGAACCCAAAAAAAGAAGGAATTGTATAGAGGCAGGACGGTCATCTATGTAACTGATAATCGGAAATTTCGAAGTTTGAAATGAGCCCTTTGAAATAACATACTTATCCACTGTACCAAATCAAAGGGCTCCCTTCGACCAGCTGCTGCTTCTTTCAGGGAAAGCCTGAAATTTCAGCAAAAAGGGGAAATTTCGATGAAAACCCTTATAGAAATCCAATGGAAGAAAGATTCCAGGAAAACGCCAGAAAAACCTTGGAAAAACGCCTGGAAAACCTTGGAAAACGCCTAAAATTCCAATTGGAAGCAGGTTTTTCGTCCAATGAATTGTCATAGATTTTTTGAACCCTTGGGGCTCATTTCACACAGCAAACTAGAAGGATTTTTGGATTCAAAATGTTTAGGCTAATAAATGTAAAATCTATTTTTATGTTAATTTTTTGCCTGTAAATATTAGCACTTAGCTAAATAAATGGATAATAATAATAAACTCGAAGAGAACGGTGGTGCTTCAAGTACCTAGTAGGTGGCTAGAAAATTTTCATCCCCACCCCTTTTACCAAGTAGCTACTCTAGCCCCCTCCATGTTTCTTCTAGCAAAGATCGAAATAAGCAAAGAAGGTTTCTATATTGTTAACTGTTATTCCTGAATTGTACAATCATTTTTATTTTCTACATCTTTTTCTGTCGTTTATGAACTTAGAGTAAAATATAGGTTTTTTCCGGTGCTGAAAAATGAGTGGGCATGGACATTCTCATGGCCACGGCTGCGATGGGGACCACGATCACGACGAAACACCAGAAATGGGACTCCAGTACAGTTTGTACTCGAAAATCGACCTAGATAATCTTCAGTTTGAACGAAGCTGTCGAAGATTCGGAAAGACGATATTCAAACCATGGGAGCAGAGGCTGGATAGAGAAAGGTGAGATTTTGATGTGGTACCAGCAGTTCATGATGGAAGACCTGCCTGCTAATGAACTGCACTCTTTCGCCCCAGTGCTACAGTCATTGTGATTTTTAGCTCTGTTGCTCTCCTTCCATCCATATCATGGTAGATAATGGCCGATGGTAGACCTGTCTTTTCGGTGTTCAGAATTTTAATAAAAAATTTCTAGGAAGTGGTAAAAGACTCCTTATACCGATCTCAACTTTGTCAGTGGTGCCGGCCGGCCGTAGCAATTTTCCGGGACACTTCACCCTTTCACCCGATTTGAACAATGCTTAGATATAATTAATACTTCCCCTCCGTTATACTTCCCCCTCCTATTGTTCCTTCTGCTTGAGGAAATTTTCGTTGGAAGCTCTTCAAATAGTACTTTTTCTAAGGAGGCTGGGCGTACTGTTTAGAGTACCAAATTTAAGTTCTATTCTCCTGCATCCCGTTAGAAAAGTTGTAAAAGACCCCTAAACGATTTAAACGATGATTAAACTAACCAAAAGACCACTAAGCAGCTTTAAACGATGATTAATCTATCCAAAAGACCCCAAAAAAAGCTAACAAATCTTGTAAAACCCCTAAAAAGATTTAAACGATGATTAAACTAACCAAAAGACCCCTAAGCAGCTTTAAACGATGATTAATCTGTCCAAAGACCCCTAAAAAAGCTAACAAATTTCTGAAAGACCCCTTAACAGCTTTAAACGAAGATAAACTATCCAAAAGACGCCAAAAAGCTAACAAATCTTCTAAGAGACCCCTAAAAAGCTAACAAATCTTGTAAAAGACCCCAAAAAAAAGCTAACAAATCTTGTAAAAGACCCTAAACAGATTTAAACGATGATTAAACTAACCAAAAGACCACTAAGCAGCTTTAAACGATGATTAATCTATCCAAAAGATCCCAAAAAAAGCTAACAAATCTTGTAAAAGACCCCTAAAAGATTTAACGATGATTAAACTAACCAAAAGACCCCTAAGCAGCTTTAAACGATGATTAATCTATCCAAAAGACCCCTAAAAAGCTAACAAATTCTGAAAGACCCCTTAACAGCTTTAACGAAGATTAAACTATCCAAAAGACGCCAAAAAAGCTAACAAATCTTCTAAGAGACCCCTAAAAAGCTAACAAATCTTGTAAAAGACCCCAAAAAAAGCTAACAAATCTTGTAAAAGACCCCTAAACAGATTTAAACGATGATAAACTAACCAAAAGACCACTAAGCAGCTTTAAACGATGATTAATCTATCCAAAGACCCCAAAAAAGCTAACAATCTTGTAAAGACCCCTAAAAAGATTAAACGATGATTAAACTAACCAAAAGACCCTAAGCAGCTTTAAACGATGATTAATCTATCCAAAAGACCCCTAAAAAAGCTAACAAATATTCTGAAAGACCCCTTAACAGCTTTAAACGAAGATAAACTATCCAAAAGACGCCAAAAAAGCTAACAAATCTTCTAAGAGACCCCTAAAATGCTAACAAATCTTGTAAAAGACCCAAAAAAAAGCTAACAAATCTTGTAAAGACCCCTACACAGATTTAAACGATGATTAAACTAACCAAAACGCCAAAAAAGCTAACAAATCTTCTAAAAGACCCCAAAAAAGCTAACAAATCTTGTAAAAGACCCCCAAAAAAGCTAACAAATCTTGCAAAAGACCCCTAAACAGATTTAACGATGATTAAACTAACCAAAAGACGCCTAAAAAGCTAACAAATCTTCGAAGAGCACCCTACAAAGCTAACATTCTTGTAAAAGACTCCTAAACAGATTTAAACTATGATTAAACGTTGTAAAAGACCCTCAAAAGCAACCAAATCTTCTAAAGACCCCTCACAGCTAACAAATCTTATAGGAGACCCCTAAGCAGCTATAAACGATGATTAATTTTTGCAAAAGAGGCCTAAAAGCTAACAAATCTTGAACGTCTTTGAAAAGACTCCTAATCAGCTTTAAAAAGCTTTAAACGATGATTAAACTAACCAAAGACACCTAAAACGCTAACAAATCTTGCAAAAGACCCCTAAACTGCTTTAAACGATGATTAAACTAACCAAAGACCCTAAAAAAGCTAACAAATTTTCTAAAGACCCATAATCAGCTTAAACAGCTTTAAACTTCCGCTCTTCCTGGAAATTTATTATGCGTAACCCCATCTCTGAAGAATTTTTTAATTCACCTATTCTTACCTAACTTTTTTTTTTCCAGTTTGCGAAAGTGATGCCGATGAAGAATTGCTCATAAATATTCCGTAAGTCCCATTCTTTTTTCGGTTCCCTTATATTTTTTTCCTTTTTGTTTCACCGGTAATATTAAACTGAAAGGAATAATTGTCATAGGAGGAGAAGACCAGACACATCCTTCTAAAATGAAATTGTAAAATTTTTTCTGATTTAAAAAAAATCTTATTAACTAGTTTTTCAGGTATAAAATCGCCTCGAATGACATTTGATGACACGAGCGTACCTGCGACCAAGAATTTGATCTCCATCCTGATGCTAATGGGACACTAGAATATTCCACAATGTAAGTTGACAAAAAAAATTACCTAATTCAACTTTTTTTAAATTTTAAGGGTAGTTAAATTCTCGACTGTACACCACTTGACGTTATACTTTCCACAAAATTTCGGTGCCTTAACAAGTCGGCTTTATTATATTGGCTTGAGAGGAGAGTTCACCCAGGCTCATAGATGGAGTCACTATTGTTTCCTACGAAGCAAAACCAAATGTCGCAGATCATAAAGTGGACTTATTCAATGGCCGCTAAACAAGTCCAATGACCAAGGGCTTCGACTACTGCAAATAATTATTTTCATTAACTCTGATCAAAATTATTGTGATAAAATCTTCATCTCATTGGCATTTTCTCTCATTTTTTTTTATTCCTTCTTTGGGAATCACATTTTGCCCCCTGAGAAGTTCTTTAATTTTTTCGAAATAAAAGAACTTGTAAATTTTTTTTATTAGGATTCTACCCTTCAGTATTTCTTCAAAGTATTAGGTGTACAAAAGAAACTCTGCTAAAATCTACAAATTCAAATTTACCCTGTGGCTGAGTTTCATTTTGTACACCTAATAAAAAAATTGTAGGAGATTAAATTTTCTATAAATTTGTACTTAATTTTTGTTTTTTCTAGGATGCACATTTCGGAAAATAATTTTTTTTAAATAAATTTATCTGAAAACAGTGCGTCCTAGAGAATAAATGAAAGAAAAAAATTAAAGGAATTAAATTTCCAACAGATTTTATTTAGTGCATTTTTTCAATATCTGTAACGGTTTACGATTACAAGCCTTTAAAAATTAACCTTCTTAAGGGTTTACTTCAAACCTACTTAGACGGAGAAGGTCACTTTTGATGGACTTTAACGCCTAAAATGTTCAAAATTTTGAAAAATGAGCACTAGGTGTACAAATGAAACTCGGCTAAAATCTACAAAATTCAAGTTTACCCTGTGGCTGAGTTTCATTTTGTACACCTAAAAATGTGAACCACCTGAGGAAGTAAAAATAAAGAACATTATTTTTACATTTACAATGTATTTAAAAACTTTTTACTTTCATTCATCCACTAACAATCTGTTTTAAAATGTTTATAACTACAACAACAGTTTAAATAATTTGGTGAAAATAGGCACAAAACAATTAACAAAACTCCTATATTATTTATCACAAATAGATTGATAAAATGACTTCTGCCCTAAGAATAACTTAACGTTCTATGTACAATTATTTTTTTTTCCCTCTAGCTTTTATTTACAATACTTAAAGATTTTGATGTTAGATTATCTTAAAGGATAGTTGAAATTTTACAAAAACTGAATACTTAGATTTGATATTTATAAATATTTAAGTTGATATGGACTGAACGCCGCTTTTGGGAAGGTTGGTATTTATGCTGGAAGAGTCGTCGTTCAATTGGATCTTGCGTTGTACCGACGGTTTGTTGGAATCTGCGAGTAAATGTCTGGGTATGTACCAGAATCGGATGTGAGCTCCGTTCTCTTGTTGCGGTTTCCATCGTTGTCGTTTCAGGCTCGGTTGTCGTTTCAGGAAGAGGAGGTGGTTTCGGGATTTCAGATCCAAAAATGACATTATCCACATAAACATGGTTCCCAAATTATAAACAAAAACTTCTTTTCGATTATATTCGCTCCTTCAATCGTCCCGTTGGTTCCTGATAAAGATTTTTAAGCAATTCTTTATAGATCAATTTTATCTACCTTTTGCTCTCACTATATGAAGAGTTCGATTGGATAAGATTTTAAAGTGATGTTGTCTTTGATGTCCTTATCGTAAGCCTTCCTTTGACAAATGGCTTAAAGAACTTGAAGCCCTTCTTTATTGGACAGAAGATTATCAGGAGCAGTATCCAATCCTAACTTCTTAAAAGCCTCATCGCTTGGAACGAAAAAGTATAACCTAAAAATATGTTTAGTAACCTAAAAATAAATTTTGACTTATACTGGTGTCCCCAATATTAGGTGTACAAATGAAACTCGGCTAAAATCTACAAATTCAAATTTACCCTGTGGCTGAGTTTCATTTTGTACACCTAATAATAAAAATTGTAGGAATTTAATGCTCACAATTTGCACTTATTATTTTTTCTAGGACCATTTCGGAAAATATTTTTTAAAATAATTTATCTTAAACATTGCGTCCTAGAGAAAAATGAATAGAATAAAATTAAAGAGAATCAAATTTCCAACAGATTTTATTTAGTGCATTTTTTCAATATCTGTAATGGTTTACGGTTTACAAGCCTTTAAAAAATTAACCTTCTTAATGGTTTATACTTCAATAACCTTCTTACACGGAGAAGGTCAACTTTTGATGGACTTTAACACCAAAAATGTTCAAATTTTGAAAAAATGAACTGCTAGGTGTACAAAATGAAACTCGGCTAAAATCTACAAAATTCAAATTGTGAAGAAAAAAATGTGGCTCTGTGACACTCTGTACATCAACTAAAATTTACTTATTTTCTTACCAGCGCCTGGATGTGAGGGACAAGATCAGCGACATTTAGGAATCGTGTGATATGCGAGAATCCTTTGGTCGATTCGATGGAGAGAAAAGCGTGGCTTAAAAATTGCGATCCGAACCATGGAAACGCTAAAAGTGAGGCGTTTCTTTGTCCCTATGTTCTTCATGGAGCCTGCTTACGACAGCTCGTCCCACAAAAAGTACTTCTGTTACGAACATAATATTCCCTTTTGTTACCGAGTGTCTCCCTTCACAACTTCCACTCCCGTTCGCCGTTATTTTCCCATCGGCTAAAACAACGTTTTTTTCACATTTTTTAAAATAATATGAACTCACCTCTTACAAACTCGATTCTTCTCCTCCAGAGTTTTAATCCTTTGCTTTCCGGCATTGTGTCTTGCTTTATATTCCCTTTGATAAAATGATTCGACAGGATTCGTTCGGTGAATTCAGGTACGAGAATGGGTAAAATCCCCAGTCGATCGGATGCCATCTTTGGAAGCTCGATCCGTCGGGACGAGAACAGTGTAAGATTCATCTATAAATTATTCTTTCATTAGTAAATATTAATAATTTGAAATATTTTCTGAGCCATTTTAGAAAGACTTGATCAAAGTACCATCTGGAGCTGGCCCCGACGGGTACTCCTTAAAGAGAAACAATATAGGAGGGGAAGTACAAAGGACGGAATTGTAAGGGAGGGGAAGTATAACGGAGGGGGTACTATAACTGAGGGGTAAGTATAAGGGGAGAGAAGTATAAAGGGGGAGAAGTTTTTCAAAAATTTTTAAGTTTCTGGAAGACCCCTCCCCAAAAACCCGACGTAAAGGGTATCATAATAACTTCTTTAAGGACGTTAAAAAGTGCTTCTTGCATCTATTATGTACAAATGAAACTCGGCCACGGGTACATTTGAATTTTGTAGATTTAGCCGAGATTCATTTTGTACACCTAGTAGTTCATTTCTTCAAAATTTAACATTTTATGCGTTAAAGTCCATCAAAAGTTGACCTTCTCCGTGTAAGAAGGTATTGAAATAACTGTGGCGGCTACGCCATCTACCACCACCCTTCAAAACAAAAGAGTCACACCTCGCCACCAACAGAGCGCGTCACTAGTCAATACAATTCTGTTGGCCCTGAAAAGGGCCGTTGAATATAAAAATGTAATACTTTATTTATTGTAAAATTCTTGTAAATTCAATGTTTTTAATATTATTTTGTAGGCCCCAAATAAGGCCGCTTAAACAAATGAAAAATTGTATAAAAATAAATAAAGAAATCGGCCGAAATTCCCCTAGCAAATCCCGGCCTCCTGATTGGCTGACGAGTTTCAACCAATGAGGGGTCGAGGAAGCCCTATATAAACCGGGGGATCGCCGAAGTTTAATCAGTCTTTATCCAGACTTCAAAGGAATCACTATTCACAAGATATCCTCAGCTCCATAGAGGCCACTCCAGTCGACCCTTTAAACGCCAACAACTCTGGACCCACGGACCATCCAAAAAGCCGCCAGGAGGATCCAAAAAATCGAACAAGTTTTTCTGTCGTTTCTTAATAAAAAAACGACTCGATTCCCCGGACCCTTTCTGTACCACCTACCGTCAGGTAGGTCAATACACATACTCCCTGCACAAGGAGAGTGTAGAGGTACAACGCCCACCTCCCTTAGTCATAAGGGCTGAAACACATGCCCACAAAAAGGGAGTGTTAACGGTGGGGTCCCTTCAAAAAATACAAAATTAACGTTAGGGCATTAACCCCTACACTGGTGACCTATCGACGTTTAACAGAACTAAGACTGACTTGATAACTCTTCGCCGGCAACATGGTCAACGAGGATCAAGAGACTACTCATCAAGAGGGTCAGCCCACTCCGCAAGGAACGGAGTCCATCGGCCCTGCACCACGCCTGCCTACATTTTGGAAAGCCGAACCAGCTCTCTGGTTTATACAAATTGAAGCGGTTTTCAGCACTTCACGGGTAAATTCGAGCGCCAAAAAATATCAACTCGTCGTGGCCAACTTGGAACTGGAACAGTTACGACAGGTAGCTGATATACTTCGGGAACCGGGAGCTACTCCGTACGAAGCGTTAAAAGCCCGATTATTGTCGACATTCGAGGAAAGTCAAAGTTCCAAAATAAAACGTTTACTGGAACAGACAACGCTCGGAGATGAAAAGCCGTCACATTTCCTCCGCTCCATGCGACAAAAAGCCGGGACACTACTCTCTGACGACATGTTAAAAAGCCTCTGGCTGCGCGCCCTACCGTCCAGAACTCAAGAAATTTTAACTACGGTAGACACTGACGACTTAAATAAATTGGCCCTAACTGCAGACAAGATCGCAGAGGTCGAAAAACCATCAGTCTTCTCAGTTTCTCCGTCCGACGCCGGAGCGAAAAACGACCAAATAGCCGAATTATCGAGACAAGTCTCGGAACTCGCTAAACAAGTCCAGAAACTGCAGATCCAGAAAAGGTCTAGAAGCAGAACCCGTTCGAAATCTCCAGCGAAGCGAGACAATTCGACTAACGAAGTAGGAAAATGCTGGTTTCACAGACGCTTCGGAGATCAGGCTACAAAATGTACTCAACCCTGCTCCGAAACTCTAACAAAAAACTAACCTCGGCGGCAGCTCAACGGGCTGAGTCTGCCGCAGCAGCTCTCGACTCGATCTCCGCCCGCCTTTTTGTAACAGACCGAAAATCACATAGGACTTTTTTAATAGACACGGGTGCCGCGGTGTCGGTCCTACCGCCTCTTTCAAATAGTCGACCTCTACAAGATAATGCTCTCTACGCCGCAAATGGTACGTTGATTTCCACATACGGGTACAAATCATTGAATGTGGACCTCGGACTACGTAGGCCATTAAACTGGAGATTCGTAATAGCCGATGTCAAGAAACCGATCATTGGGGCTGATTTTTTAAATCGCCATGGTCTCATCGTAGACATTCAAGGCCGACGAATCATCGATCGAGAAACCAAGCTTAGCACCTCTGGACGCACCGGTCTAGCTTCACTCGAATCTCTCTCGACTATACCGACCGGAAAATACGCCGACCTCATAGGGAAATACAAGGACATAACACAACCGGCTTTCGCAAAGGACGTTATCAAACATAACGTGCAACATTACATCGAGACAACCGGGCGCCCTGTCGCAGAAAAAGCACGCCGTCTAACGGCGCAGAGGTATAAAGCCGCAAAAGAGGAATTCTACCGAATGGTGGAAGAAGGCATCTGTAAGCCTTCCAAAAGCCAATGGGCTAGTCCATTACACATCGTTGATAAACCCGATGGCACCATTCGACCCTGCGGGGACTTTCGCCGTCTCAACTCGAAGACTACCCCAGACAAATACAGTATTCCTCACATCAGCGATCTGAATATTGGTCTTACAGGCAAGACAATATTTTCTACTCTCGATTTGGAACGCGCCTACTTTCAAATCCCGATAGCTGAAGAAGACATACCCAAGACAGCCGTTATAACTCCATTTGGACTCTTCGAATTTACAAGGATGTGTTTCGGACTGAGGAACGCCGCGCAGACTTTCCAAAGGTTTATAGACTCTATTTTTCGCGACCTCCCTTTCGTGTTCGCATATATCGACGACATTCTCGTCTCCTCGTCTTCCGAGGAAGAACACAAGGAACACCTCGAAGAAGTATTTAAACGTCTTTCAACACATGGATTAACTCTCAAAATTCCAAAATGTGTCTTCGGAAAAAACACCGTCAATTTCCTCGGTTACAACATCGATGCAAACGGAATCACACCGATCGAAACTAAAGTCGACGCCATCAACTCTTACCCGAAGCCCGAGACCATCAAGGACTTAAGGCGATTCTTGGCTATGGTCAATTTTTACCGAAAATGTCTTCCTCACGCGGCTGAAAGGCAACGTCCACTCAACGAATATTTAAAAGGCAGTAAGAAAAATGACAAACGCAAAATCGATTGGAACCCGGAATCAACGGCGGCTTTTGATCAAACTAAAGAAGACTTAAGGAATGCCACGCGATTGGGACACCCAAACCCTGATGCTATCATCTCACTCGACTGCGACGCATCAGACAAGGGCATCGGAGCAGCACTTCAACAACTGGATGGAGACACCTGGACACCCCTCGGATTTTTTTCAAAAGCACTGTCTCCAGCCCAGCAAAAATACTCCACATACGACCGCGAACTTCTCGCTATGTACCAGGCAGTCAAACACTTCCAACCACTTCTCGAAGGACGGAAGTTCATGATTCGCACAGACCATCGCCCTCTCACGTTCGCATTCGACAAACCATCAACTTCAAGCTCACCTATTCGAACTCGTTACCTCAGCTTCATAGCGCAATTCACATCGGACATCCGACATATAAATGGCGCTGAAAATCCGGTAGCGGACGCTCTCTCCCGAGTGGACGAGGTAGATCTATTGCCTGACAATTGGGAAGCGCTCGAAAAAGCTCAACTACTTGAAGAACAAAACGGCACTCTTCCGACGGGTTCATTTAAGCTCGAGAAAATTAGCATTCCAGGTTCACTCGTTTCAATCCTTTGCGAGACTACACTGGACAAACCTCGACCGTACCTCCCATTTCATTTCCGAAGAGCCGCCTTTCACAACATCCATACGCCAAGTCACCCTGGAGTTCGAACTTCTCGAAAAATGGTCTCGCAGCGATACTTTTGGCCGGGCATGAACGTGGACACCGGAAAATGGGCCAAGTCATGCATCGGCTGCCAAAAATCAAAAGTTTCTCGCCACACCATCTCGCCTCTCGGAGTGTTCCAACCAGCTGGAAGGTTCGAGCACGTACACATCGACCTCGTCGGACCTCTTCCACCCTCCCAAGGACGACAGTACTGCCTGACCATGATCGATCGATACACGCGATGGCCTGAAGCGGTACCAATTGAGGACATAACAGCCGAAACCGTCGCGCAAGCTTTTGTCACGCACTGGATCTCTCGGTTCGGAACCCCGCACCGTCTTACGACGGACCAGGGTCGACAGTTCGAATCAAAACTGTTCCAGCAGCTATCCGCGCTCCTCGGGATCGAACACATCAGAACAACGCCGTACCATCCTCAAGCGAACGGAAAGATAGAACGTTTCCATCGTACGATGAAGGCAGCACTCATGGCGCGAGACGCCCACTCTAATTGGACAAGACACCTACCTATCGTCCTTCTCGGCCTCCGCTCAACGCTTGACGACGAACACCACTGCCCGGCCCAAATGGTCTATGGGACTACGCTTCGCCTTCCAGGCGATCTCATCATTCCTTCAACCTCTACCCCTGACAAGGAAGACTTTGTGCAACACTTGCAGTCCAGCATGCGATCTCTCCGCCCGGTCACTCCCAGAAGTGCGGACACAAAAACCTTCGTACCAAAGGACCTACGGACCTGCAGCCACGTTTTTGTTAGGGTTGAAGGGCTGAAACGTTCACTTACGCCGCCCTATGAAGGACCATTCGAAGTTGTAGCACGAACGGAAAAAACCATTCGCGTCAAGATCCTCGGGAAAGAATCGACAATTTCAATCGACAGAGTGAAACCCGCCTTCCTCGGAGATGACAGCGCACCTCCGACCAACACGACTCCAGGAAGTTCGCCACACATGACGACACCGGTACGTCTTCCGACCCCTACGGCTGCCCCAAGCAACACAGCCCCGCCGGTCATCACACGGTCTGGAAGGAGCGTTAAGAAGAAGGTCCACTTTGACGCATGATGGAAGCACCGCGGTGACTCTTTTGGGGGGAGCTCTGTGGCGGCTACGCCATCTACCACCACCCTTCAAAACAAAAGAGTCACACCTCGCCACCAACAGAGCGCGTCACTAGTCAATACAATTCTGTTGGCCCTGAAAAGGGCCGTTGAATATAAAAATGTAATACTTTATTTATTGTAAAATTCTTGTAAATTCAATGTTTTTAATATTATTTTGTAGGCCCCAAATAAGGCCGCTTAAACAAATGAAAAATTGTATAAAAATAAATAAAGAAATCGGCCGAAATTCCCCTAGCAAATCCCGGCCTCCTGATTGGCTGACGAGTTTCAACCAATGAGGGGTCGAGGAAGCCCTATATAAACCGGGGGATCGCCGAAGTTTAATCAGTCTTTATCCAGACTTCAAAGGAATCACTATTCACAAGATATCCTCAGCTCCATAGAGGCCACTCCAGTCGACCCTTTAAACGCCAACAACTCTGGACCCACGGACCATCCAAAAAGCCGCCAGGAGGATCCAAAAAATCGAACAAGTTTTTCTGTCGTTTCTTAATAAAAAAACGACTCGATTCCCCGGACCCTTTCTGTACCACCTACCGTCAGGTAGGTCAATACACATACTCCCTGCACAAGGAGAGTGTAGAGGTACAACGCCCACCTCCCTTAGTCATAAGGGCTGAAACACATGCCCACAAAAGGGAGTGTTAACGGTGGGGTCCCTTCAAAAAATACAAATTAACGTTAGGGCATTAACCCTACAGTGATATGTTAAAGAGACTTTACTCTTC
>JACGAQ010003509.1:0-28133 GCA_014119065.1 Orius insidiosus
GCAATGACAACCATTTATTAGTTTCATGGCATTGTCTGCACGCTGGGAAGTACTAGAATCGCATTTGAGCGAATTCTGTGACCTACATACACGTTCGCTTTCTGCATCATTTGGCACCGAGAAAATATATCATTCAATCAGCTTCCTTTATGCTAAAACCTTGAAAGTTTCATGGCTTTGTCTGCACGCTGGGAAGTACTAGAATCGCATTAGAGCGAAGTCTGTGACCTACATACACATTCGCTTTCTGCATCATTTGGCACCGAGAAAATATATCATTCAATCAGCTTCCTTTATGCAATGACAGCCATTTATTAGTTTCATGGCATTGTCTGCACGCTGGGAAGTACTAGAATCACATTTGAGCGAATTCTGTGACCTACATACACGTTCGCTTTCTGCATCATTTGGCACCGAGAAATATATTATTCAATCAGCTTCCTTCATGCAAAGGCAACTGTTTATGAGTTTCATGGCTTTGTCTGCACGCTGGGAAGTACAAGAATCGCACAGGAGCGATTATTGTGACCTTACATACACGTTTACTATTCGCATCATTGGCACCGAAAAAATATAGCATTAAATCGGCTTCCTTTATGCGAAAACATCTTTTATCACTTCAATTTATGCTGGTTTGTCTGCATGCTGGGAAGTACAAGATTCACACTGGAGCAAATCTTGTGACCTACATACACGTTTACTTTTCGCATCATTTGGCACCGAGAAAATATTAAATTTAATCAGCTTCCTTTATGCGACATTACGATTTAAGCAAAAAGATATATAGTATACAGCTAAATCATCTTCTTAGTATTTATGTCCCATTTGCTTAACTGTATTTTATGATATTGAGAAAAGACAGTTTGATCATATAAATCGTTATATTAATATTGGCGCACGTTTGACTTTATAAAACAAAAGTTAAATAAAGCTTCGATAGTCGCCACTAAATAAAAATTACCAATTTTCAGCATTAAACACACTTACTTGATTTTGGCCAGATTCAGCGGTCCAGTACAAAAGGGAAATTTTGCTGCGCTTTGGGGTACCCAGAAAATTTTCAGGAACATTGTAACAGCTTTAAAAAAAATTATTTGTCCACAAGTTGGGCAATTCAAAATTGCACAAGAGCAATATTGGGAAAAATACTTGTAGCTATTAATTTGGGCAAATGTTTGACTTAACTGTTAATTCAATAACAATAAAGCTTCGATCATTGCCTCACAAATTGGAGAATTAATTATGATTTAAGGTTATTACCTTGGCCTCATCGGCTGTGATTCTGTGGATGGCATAGCGACCTTTGACGTCATAGATCAACCTGAAGTATTCGTCGGTCTTTTCAATAGAAATAACGTCTACAATGAAAATAATGATTAACATGTTGCAATAGAGGAACCAAAAGAACATTTGTTTCTTTTGTATTTAAGCTTACCCATGAAACCAGCTGGGTAGTTGCGGTCAGTCCTCACTTTACCGTCGACTTTGATAAGTCGCTGCATAACGATTTTGGTGACTTCATCGTTGGTGAGGGCGTACTTAAGACGGTTCCTGAGGAAAATGACGAGCGGGAGGCACTCTCGGAGTTTGTGCGGTCCCGTGCTCGGCCTCGGAGCGAAAACTCCACCGAGTTTGTCCAACATCCATGATTTAGGCGCGTTTAAACGCTTCAAATGCCTTTTAGGTCCACGGGCCTGAAAACAAACACGACACGTGAGGTTAGGAACCAATAACACATCCGACACCAAAAACTAAGATTAAAAACTCTCAGCAACAACCTAAATAGTTAACCAACTCAATAATTGCGCCCGAATAATAAAAACTTGATATCTCAAAACAGAATAATCCCGAATTTACAAACAGACTGTGAACGCCCGGAACACGGAGAAACACATGTCTCAAAACGGTCAATAATCCGAAATAAACAATCGAAACTATAATTTTTAAAGATATTAATAATAAACAAACCATTTGAATATAATAATATTCAAAAACAAGTCTAATTTAAAGGATGAATATGAATAAAAGAATAAGAACGTCGGAAACTTACCATGGTTGATTAGCAAAGCCTGGGAAGCGCAGAGAAAGGTTTGACGGACCGGTCAATGCCTTGTGGATATATTTCATCGACACATTTCAAAATTTTGGTTCCTTTTCATTTAAAACTGTTTCAAAACCATTTAAATAACTTAATTAATATAATGTTATTTAATTTAATATCTTTTATTTAAAAAATGAAAAAGTTTGTTTAAAAACATTATTTCAACTGGTGGCAAAAGTGAGAACTGATTGGGTGCGGAATTTAAAAATTCAAATAAAGTAGGTCTCGTCAAGAATTCGACTATTTACAAGAATTTTCGACTGTGTAAAGCAGGAATTTGAAACTTGGCTTAAATATAAATAAATAAACGGACAGATCTCCGCCATTTTTAGCGTATTTGAAAAAAATATCGACCACTAAAGCAAGGTTCTGTTAAAAAAAAAAGTCGCCCCGCGGCAGCAGGACTAAAGAGGTCTTTCAGAATGCAACACCTGGGAAGTTTATAAAATAAAAAAATAAAACAATAAAATAATCTCTTAAAAATTAAAGAAAAAAATCATGCTTCCCGGTAAAAATTCGTTTTTAATTAGATTCCAATTCATTGCATCCAGCTGATCCAAGTCAAGTTTAATTCTTTCTTAGCTATCGTTACTACCGTATGTTTGTTTGAAAATTGTCCTTTTAGACCCTGTGGGGTCTAAATTATGATGAACCTTTAATAATCCTTATGAGCTCGAATCCAATAGTCACTATGTATATAGTGGTACTATACATAATTATGTACTGTGCGTTTAATTACGAAATATTATTATGTAAAAATAAATAGGGTAAATAACTTATGTCCTCAGGCTTAAAAACATTAATTTCGTTCGCCTAAACAACTCATTGAAGATTATTTATGTCTTTATTTGTTTTATGATTCAAAGTAGTATCCACTTCTAACTCGATTGCTCAGTGAATTACTTGTATCAGATAAAAAAAAAAAACTTGACACACAGGATAAAAACTGAGCTGCATACCCTAATTTTTTAGTCCTTCAACATCTTTGGAACATGAAATTCGCCATTTTTTCAGCAATTGTCACCTTTGCCGTTTTGGCAACTGTGCAGTTTATCCACCTCAACCAGGTAGCTTTTAAAATATTTTATTGAAATTTCAGATGAATTTTTTTAAATTCGCAAATAATTTTTTTTTAGACGTCACTACTCAAGAAATAAACAAAGTAATGAGTGATTTACTCAAATAAAAATTGATCAAATTCAAGCGAAACAACCAATTCCGATAAAGTTAGGCACAGTTTCCATCAAAAATGAAAATATTGAGTAAGTTCATATCATGAAAATTTTTGATGTTAACCTCAGAAGGGAGGCAGGGTTCATTGGAACATTCAAGCTTCCAACTAACTTTTTAATGCTACCTATAACGACAAAAAAATAATTTATTTTTCAAGCGTACAAGTCGAGTTTAAAGATATTAAGCAAACAAGGGCGTCTTGGATCTCAGTCACAATCGAGCAGACAGAATCCGATGTTTCCGCCGGTTTTCATCTCATATTTGAAGGATTAGTTAATGATGGATCAGCCCACATAATAGGAACAATAAATAAAACCTGTTGATCTTTTAGGAAAATTCACGTAAGTATTTATTTATCTCTAAATTAAAATAAATGATGATATTTATGTAATTTTTTTGTTAGCGTGCTTTCCAGATTTACCACTTTCGTTCGAGATCAAAGCTAAACACCCTAAATCCGTCACAGTTGTCGACCTAGATTATCCAGTATTCACAAATTTAAACCTCACCGTCACCCTTTCTGACTTTCAAGTTGAAGAGGTCAAAATGCTCGAAAAGGCGATCGAAGATGGACTTAAAAATCAAATAGAGGAAGCCCAAAAAGCAGCAGAAAAAGGAAAAAGCCAGTTATTTTCCGAGATCAATACTGAATGGAAAGGGCAAAATCTTAGAGTTGTTATCGACCTTATAAGCTGGGGTATTCCCAAATTCAAAACTCTCTTTGGATTTTAACAAAATGATATAAATAAAATATTTACTAACCCATGCAGATAATTATATGTACAGTAGACTCCCTCTTAACCGGCCACCTCGGGACCAGAGCCTGGCCGGTTGACCTAATGGCCGGTTAATCCGATGTGCGGGCATTTTCGTGAGAGAAACCAAGTATTTTTACGTGTATGTATGTACTACATACATATATTCATTCATATCAAACATATGTACAGAGGTGTATATTAAGAAAGATCACGATGTATACAGTTGAAAAAAGTAATATTTATTTCAATTTTTAAATGTTTTACAAACTTGTTTTAAAAAAATCGGTAACTTTCTTGGGAAAAAAATTTCTTTTTTTCTTTTTAAAAATCTTAAAAATTCTTTTTTCTTGGGAAAAAAAGAAAAGTGGTGGCCGGTTAACGACGGCCGGTTAATGCGGGACCGGTTAAGAGGGAGTCTACTGTATACCTACAATTTCAACACTATTACAACCTGTGCTAAATTCTTCAGAATTTAAATAAATATGCAAAATAATACTTAACCAATTTAAATTAAAGAAAAAAATCATTTTTTAAAACTTATAGAGCAGCAGCCCCCAGAATAGTAATTCTCCGCTGTTATCAGGGAAATATGAAAAATTAGCATCATAGGAAGAAAATGTGTATTAAAAAATTTTGCTGTCATGGTTCGCAGAATCTCTTTAGATGAGCATTTCCTTAAAAAAAAAACCTTTTGTTTATTTATTAATTATACTAACTTTTTTCCCTGATATAATATATTTTAAAGCAATAATTAGCCACAAAGCCACCTTATTTGTCAGAACTTGTATGCAGTCTGAGGGATCTTACTCAATAATCACGAAAAGGTAACAATTGAGCCAAGGAACGTATTGTAACCATTATCGGCATCTACGATTTTTAGTATTAATAAAAGTAATAAAATATTCAAAACAGATTCGACACGAATATTTCAAAATGTCGAGAACAATACCGATTATGGAGTGTCAATCGTGAAGAGATTTAAAACGTGATGGATTATTTTTTCTATGATTGATGAATGTTTGATTTCTTCTATTGCAAAAACGTTTTCTTCATACTTAGTTTTTAAAAATAATTTTTTTCCTGCATAAAATGCATTGAGGCCGTCTGAAAGTGAACGCTTTTTCCGTCCTTCTGAAGACCGGAACTGAAGATTTTAGAGGAAGTCCTTCGTTTAATAAAGTTTGAAGCGATCTACCTTCATTCTTGAGCTAGGGCATGGCTTACCATGACCTCCACGAAACGTCTCCGCCCCACCAAACCGGCTTAACAATTTTTAAACTTATTTTTTTCCCTCCTACCAGCATATAACTCCTACCACAAAATTTTATAAACGCGTATACGACCCGCAAGCTTGCTTAGTGTTAAGGAAGGAACTGTTTTTAATTTAACCGACGGATTAAAGAAGCCCAGCCTGGAGTTTTTTCATTTCAAAGTAAGTTCCGTTTATTATACAAACTATAATTTTTGAATATGTAAAAATTAATTTAAAAATATAATTATAATTCTGAAAAATACCAAGGACTTTTAATTAATTAATTAAATAAATAACAATGGGGTAGTAATTTTTCTTTCTTTCTTGGTTTTTTGTGATCTCTTTATTTAAGGAAGTCGATTAAAAATAAAGAATGTTTATAAATAAGAAATTTTGCTGGGTTATTTCGCAAAATGTTTACTTTTTCACCTTTTGTGGAAAAAATTGTCACTATAATTAGTAGCCGATAAGGCATTTGGGCAATTAAAACTTAATGAGCAATTCTTTTTTAATTATCGACAATACGGGGGTTATAACGTGAACTTGGTTCAAAAGCCTTGGTAGATTATGAAACAGATATCTAGGAAATTTCAAAAATGCTAAATCGCGGAACAAGAAGTTCATTCGGGAAAAAATGAAGTTGAACTTGACATAGAAAAAGTTTATGAAATACTTTTTTTTTAGATTGGAGGACAAGATGCTGAAACTGATCTTTTTATTGGTCTTCCTTCATTGCTGTCGAGGGACTCAATTCTTAATCAACGAGATGAAAACTTTCGGAAGACAAAGATTACCGTTTCGTGAAGAAAGATTTTCGAACGACCGTCCAATATGAATGAATACGATTTTATCGTGGTAGGATCGGGACCGGCCGGATCGGCGGTGACGAGAAGGCTCACTGAAATCGCCGACTGGAAAGTACTACTTTTGGAAGCCGGATCTGAAGGGACGATTTATAATGAAATGCCGTCCATTAGCCGTTTTTCATATTGACGAATTACAGTTGGGGTTATAAGTCTGAAGTTCAGAATAAAGTATGCCTCGGTTTGGATGATGGAGTCTGCATTTGGCCTTCGGGACGTGGGTGTCGGTGGGGGATCAGTTATGAACGGGCTGATATGGACTCGGGGCATCCCAACGACTACGACAAGTGGAACCAAAAAGGTTGGAACTACGACGACGTCTTGCCTTATTTCTTAAAATCCGAACACTGACTATACCAAAATTAATTAATTCTTCTTTCCATTTTCCTTACGGTCCTGTCAACGTGGAATACCCATATCCCTCCAACTTGATCAACCGATTTTTAAAATCTGGAAAAGAATTTGGATACAGCATCGTCGACTACAACGACGGAAACACCCCAGAGGTTTTCAAAACCCAAATTTGCACTAGAAAAGGTAAAAGGCACAGTGCAGCATCCGCATATTTATATCCGATCAAGACCTACCGAATTTTCACATAGCAAAAAATGCTTTAGTCACCAAAATTATAATCGATCCTAAAACAAAGACTGCAAGCGGCGTTGTCTTTATTAAAAACGGAAAAGAAAGGACCGTTTATGCTCGTAAAGAAATTATTTTATCTGCAGGGGCTTTTAATACGCCAAAATTGCTTATGTTCGGGGATCGGACCTAGGGATCATTTAGAAGAACTAAACATACCTTTGATCAAAGATCTTCCCGTCGGAGATAATTTACAAGAGCATTTAAGCACTGTTGGAGCGACTTTTTTGATCAATACAACTGACAGTTATACTTTAAGAAAGACAGCTATAAATGCGATACCGTATTTATATAAATGGCTTAATTACGGCACGAGTCCTATAGCGAATAATAATGGAGGAAAACCAACAATTCGAAATCAAGGAAGGCCTGCGGTTTAACCCCTATTTTGAACACGACTTGTCTAATGGATTCTATTACGCGGTGATTCATTCAGTTCTTGTTTATTCGATGGCCTAGATCAAGTTAACATCACGTTATCAAATCCTTCTCACCTAATTGATTAATATCGCTTGTTTTAAACGGAATTTCGGGCGATTTTTGCTTTTCATTTAGCAAACTTGAAGCGCGCAAAGAAGCCATCGATTTCCGGTTGCCTTGGCAAAGAGGGCCAAAGGAGGGCAAGAAGTTTTTCTTCGACTAACAAATTAGTAGTAATTTAATTTGCAAATTTTTAACTAGATTTGAATTTGCGGCATAACGCATTTAATACTTGCTACCTTTAATGCGAGCTAGATTAGTAAACTTGGTTACGGCGGCGTCATGTTGCCTAGGGAAGCCCTTTGATGTTAATGAAATAAGCCTGACACTGAACAATTTTATTGAACGCCTTTTTTTTTAATACGTTTTTCAAATGAAAGTTTTATTGAAGAAAAGGAGGCATTGAGGTTTTAACGGTTTTCTTTTTTGGTCGAACTGTTCCTTTTTTCGAGGGTCGGCTAATCTTCTTTTAAGTTTGACGAAGGGTTCATGCTAGAGAGGCGGAAATATTTTCATTTCTCGTAGTTAACTTGGGGTGGGTAAAAGTTTGAAAGCCGCAGAAAACTCGGGTATTTCTCCATCCCTTGAAAAATCAAACTGGTTCTTTGAATCGTCGGTAATTGGGGGGTTTCGAAGTTGCTCTGTAAAAAAATAGATTTTTGGGATAAAAGTGATAACAGTAAAAATGTTGATGGAGAGTGATGGAGAATGTTTTGAGGGTTTACCAACCCTTTCGCAAATGCCGACTCCTTACGGGCCATAACATCCCTAATCCCAGAAGACAAATCTTCGAATAATGCAAAGGCGTTTCTTCCTGTCAACTTCTCTTCATTTTATCGCTCCGGTTTCGACCCGTGGGGGAGCGTTTGCGGAGAAAGGAAGTACAGAAAAGCCTCTCCCCGTCTCATCTTTCCCAGAAAAGGATTGTTCCGATGGATTTGCTCGTTAGGGACTCTTTGTCATGCACGTGCCAACACTCCTTCTCTTCTCGCGTAACCGGTGCCTCTTTTTCCCTTCCCCTTTGCCGAAGGCCCCCGCGCATTTTGTCCCGACGCGCCGCCCTCAAGAAGCACCGACATTACGTATTCTTCGAGCGTCGTCGACAGGAACACTTCCCTTCAGATAACTCCCTTCAGATCTAATATTGTACACGGCGCTTTATAATTTTAGTTTTATAATACTATTTTCTTTCCAAGTTTTACTACACCATGGATATTAGAATTTAAAATTTCTTTCATTTCTCAACCTAATTTGCCGTCTCTAATTAAATTCTGAATTAAGACCTAACCTGCTGTATTCTCTACTAACCATCGAACTTTTCTTTTCTTTTTTTTGTTTTAGACTAAGCGTACGCCATAATCTTGAATTGTCCCCTTCCCCTTCGTTGTATTTCGTACTCCCTACTTGTTGCTTCTAAAGATCCCAGACTCTTTTATGCTCTCTCGTGTCAGATTCGTCGTTCCGATCGTATACCTTGAATGTTAAAATCCTCTAATTTTTTCGGCCTTTTATTCGCATTACTCTCGAGTAGAGCCGATATTCTATGACAAAAACATTTTTCATTAATTTTTTTTATTACTTCCTACGATATTCAATCTCGGATCTTTTTAATCTTCTCCAGCGTTGTATTGAAGTGGGAATATTTTTTCCTTTTTTTTTATTTTATAAAACAAAATTTTAATATAATTTTTTTCGCTTTAAAATTATTTAAATTTAACGAAAAGCTTTATTTTTAATTAATTATCATGGTTCAAGATTCTTTAAAGCTAAGAATATAATTAAAATTAGCTTTGTAAAGCCATGAATTTCTTGCTTAAAAATCCAGGTTGAGGAAGGTGAAGTCTACCTGAAACGAATTGTTGGAAAATGCTTTGAATTTCAAATTTGAAATGTGATTTATTAATAAAGCTCTAACTTATAACGCTTTTACTTTCGACTGTGATCTGTCGCAAAATTTTTGAGCGAAAAGTAACCAACCAAGTAGAGTTCCTAATTTTCCCAAATTCTGTGAGGTTCAATCCTCTTAAGTCGCAAAAAACTGATTTTTGGTCCCCTAAAAATGTGGAAAAAAGAAGAAAAAAAATGACGCTTTTGCGCTTCAGAGCTCCAAAACTTCTTTTGTACCGCAGAATCAGTCATACTTTTTAGGTCCTCACCTTGAAGCTTGTTCTTCCTTTTTTCAGGAAATAAACTCAAATTAAAAAGATATACATATTTTATTATTAAAAAGTTTTGCTTGTATCAAAAGTTAACCTTAGGTTATCTTATACTGTTAGAAATTTTCTCCCTTTTCATAAAAAGAGGTAGAAATAGTATTGACAGTAATCGGTTTAAAGGCTTACCTCAATTTTTTACGTCAATATAGCGCCTATCTATAGCAATAAATCGATTTTTGTTAGTATTTAGAAAAAATAACCCTGTTTTATATTATTCATTAATTAATACGGGTAAAACGGGGCTAACTAAAAACACGGTGGGGAACAAGTGTCGCTTTAGGCAGGTGAGGATGACGGGCCATGTGGCAGAACAGGTGGACCAGCAGCTGATACCAGCATATGGAAACTCACCTTAATCAAGAATGAATGAATCGGTTTAGGAAAAATGATCGTTGATTATATAAATTAAAGTGCAAAAATTAAAATTATTGTTTTAAAAAAATTATAAAATTTAACAAAAATAATAATGAAAATGTCCTCAAGGACGTCTTAAGTCTGCAGAACGACATTATCTATTTTGTCACGTTTGGTTAAATACCGCCGGAAATACATAATTAGTAAGGCCACTACGTTAGTTATTAGCTTGCTATAAGTTTACTTGTCATTCAAATTTGAAATATTGACTGTAAATTTTGAGAGGACGTTTGGTCAGAAATCACTGGAAAGTCTGTTGAAGAAGTTTTAAGTAAAACGAAAACCGTTGAAATGGCCCTTTAGGGCTCCAATATTGCGATTTATCAACTTTATAATCTACTTTGGTGGCTTACACATTTGCATTTAGATTTAGATGGATTTTGTGAATGAAAAGTTAAATAGGAACACAAGGTTTTCCCTTGGCAACTTTTCCTGAATCTAGTTTTAAAATTTCCCTTTTTTTTCTACGCTGCAATCAACTGAAGTCTAGCAGATTAACTATGCTGATCGTGAGTTTCCCCTTTGGCAAACTTCCCTCAAACTCTTCCTTGTAATCCATTAAGTCTTGTTTGCTCTAATTTCCAATGCATTTGTGAACATGTAATTTAATCATTTTATCGACTTAAAAATTGGTGGTCTTTAGGGAAGGTAGAAAGGTTTTTCCCTGTTTCATTTCGACGGTTTCTTCTCTTTCCGCTTTACTCGACACTCCTGAGCATCACCCACATCCGAGGCAATTTATCAAGTCCCCTTGTCAATTTAGAGATCGGACAAGACCTCTCTTCCATTACTTCCTTGATAAATACACAAGGGTGGAAGGATTTTTCCTTTTTTAAAAATCCCCCGGGTTCGTCACTCTTGATTCCCCAACGGGCACGAACTCAAATCTCGCTCATTACTCTCACCTTTTTCCACCCTCTTTTTTATTTAATATCAAATCATAAAATGCGACAATTGCCGTAATTTCGAACGAAATAAGTTTAAATTACTAAGTTGACACTATCACGAGACTTTTGACGGTGAGTACGGAATTTTGGGATTAATGTTTAACTTGTTAAATCCCAGGTTAAGGATTAAACTTTCAAACAGCTATGTCCAACTAATATTACATGCGCTAACTCTTATAAACATTTTAAAATCAATCTTGTTTTTCTAAAGCTTTTTATTAATAAAATACGTTTAATTTTCCCCAACCTTTTTTTTTTAAAAAAAAGGTTTAATTACGCCTTAATGAAAACCGAGGGCCAGAACTCGGGAGAATAATAAGGAATCCTGGTTTTTCAACCCTAAACTTTCAGAATTACGTCCTGAAATAACTTCATCATGTTTATGGAATTATTGCCTTAAAACAATAATAAATCAATCAATTAATTTTATTAAAAAGAAAGTTAAGATGGTTTTGGCGGTTCTTTCTCATCCCTTGAGGACGTGGTAATCGATCTTGAATTTGTCTGGGCTGTTCGGACGTTTTTCCTGAAGACTTAAGGCTAAGGTGGACGTTGAGGATTGATTGGCTGTCACATAGGAAGATAAGCTACAATTCTGCGGGAGTACTAGTGCTTTCGAAAATAATTTTGCGTTTTCTTCGAAAAATTTTTCACCAAAAATTGTGTAAATGAATCGGTTATTCAATAAATTGAAAACGTTGGAGATAGTGTGCTAAAAGAACGCAAAAAATTCTCTGAATGCGTTGAGGGAATGAAAAAGTAGAAAGAGGTATACCTTGTGTTTTTTACGTTTTTTCTGCTGTCTTTTCGAACGTGTGTCTCTCCTTAATTAACGTGGCAATTAGGAAGTTGTAATAGGACTGCGGCTCTCCCCTTTAAGTCGATTAATTCACCCGGCCGCTATTGTGGGAGGGTGACAAGAACCTGCAATTTTATTCACATCGCTTTTTTTTCTCTCTCTCCTCCCTTTTTCCCCGATCTATTTCGACAAGTTCGTTTTAAATTGCGAATCAGGAAATTCAATACCAGTTTAATGACGTCATATTTTTTTGTAACTCAAGTTCAGCTATCTGTAATTTTCATCGAGGTTGTCATGAAAACATGACCAGCAACAAACCTACATTTCTATAAACCGGAGAAAGTATTTTTTCATTAAGAACTTTTTTATATTTTTTTATCCGTGTTTTTTTCATAATTTTATATTGTGGAATATCGGGGTTTGAGACGGGAGGTCACGGAAGATCGCGTGCGTTTGGTATCGACCCTACAAAGTCGATAGTTCACATGAAGGTGACCCCTTCTTCGTTCCTTGAATATTCTACGAATTTCTCAAATATCAAACGTCAATCAGCCCGGTCAAAGTCTTTTTTTAGGAACCCTTATTTTTTGTCTCTTCTCATGTGAAGGGTTCGTAACGCGTCGTTAACTCGATGAGAAAACCTCTTTGACTAGGAACGACCCTGGGAAAACTGAAAATCGCTTTCTTGAAACTTGAAAACAGCCAAAATAAACTTTAACTTTTTTATTGATTTTTTTCACTTTTTTTTCTCCCTCATTTTTTTTTCAACTTTTACGGCTAATGATTTACCCCTTACACTCTAATAACCCTTTATGAATATAAATATTCAAGCTAGAAAGAAAGGGAACGCACAATTTTAATTATAAATTACTTGAACACATTTAATGAGGGCTAAAAAGGGAATTGGTGGAGTTGAATATTTTATGTTTTCCAATTAAAATAAAAATGTATGGACCGCCAAGTCTTTTTTCAAAATGCGCCGTGAAAAGAAACGCCTGCACTAACGACCCGCACTACAGAGCGACGTCACTTTTTAATCTATTGTAACGCCGTTAATGGAAACTATTCGTATCATTTTTAAACGGAAGAACCTAAGATTCAAATCCTCTGAAGTCTCCGGTGCTTGATTGATAGGTTTCAGCGCAATTTGTGATATCGGAAAACTCGTCGAATGATTTGCGATTCCAATTAAGCAAATTGTTTCCTCTCCCTCTCTTTAATTCATTTGTTACAATCGAGATCGGTTACGATTTCGTTTCAACCTATAAACTTTGTTATTTTTGTTAAAATAATTTTTTAAATTGTTCTTATTTTTGTTTCAGGTAAGAAAAACGTCTTTGATTCTTGTGCCCTTAAGGTAATTTTTAGTGACGATAAAGTAGTTAAATAGGTTAATAGCCAAGCTTGAAAGTGCGTGGTGAAAAAATAGAGAAATACTCACCTGAAGAGGCTTTTTAGGCCGAAACCGGTCTATCTTGTCCTTCTCCCTTAGTGTTTTTAAAAAATTATTGTAGTTTCATTGAGGTTTTCTCAGTAAAGAAACAGTTTAAACGATTTTTGCGCTTAAATTCTTATCAAATCTGTAATTATTTTTATCCGATTTTGTATATTTTGCCATTTTTATTACGCTGGAGAAAATTTTAATTATCCATTATCATTTAATTAGTTGTAAATAAAACGTAATGTTTTTTTAAGCTGGCAGACGTTGGGTCGTTATTGCCTGATACATGTTTAAGATAACACAAAAAAAAGATGTTTTTGGATTTGTGCCAGGGGAGCTTTCAAGTGGCGGAAAAGAAAATGGGATGAATGAAAGGTTTTTGGTTCTAAAAAAAAGTTTGAGACTTTTGTACAAGATACAATGAACCAAGAAAAGCCGTTGTCGGTGCTTTTAGCCTCTGCGTGTATTAGAAAAGGCGTCATGTACTTTAAGGACTTATTTACAACCTTTTCCTACCCCTTCTCTCCTTCAAACTTTGCTACTTAGGACAAACAGCTCAGGTAATTACTGAAGAAGTTATGACGTAAATTTCTCTTGGCTAATATTTCGTGACTAAGCCGGTAATTTTTATGGGGACTGACGAAAAAAAAACCGGACAAAAGAATATGTCTGGCAAAAAGGAAGTGGCCTCTAAGGGTGTGACACTTCCTGGATAAGGCACATCTTCCTTCCCTTGTAGAGAAAGCTTACATGGAGGGAAAGAAAAAGGACACCCCCCTCCTGAAAGAAACCATTGAGCTGATCTCCCACAGGAAATCCTCACTAAAAATATCCTTTACCGCTTTTTCAAACTAATTTGAGTTTTGATTTTGTGTCCGATCAAAAGTTGAATGTTTCAAACTGGTATTGCTCTAAGTTTGGACAAGTCTAGATGAGGGAAAGAGTTTTATTACGTTTCCGTCACGAAAGGTCGGAGTTTTAGAGGAACGAAATAAGAAAACCTATATAGCTTCTAGATTACTATATATTTCATCCCAACCTGCCCTTTTTCCTGTCGAAAAACGTTTCCGTTTTAGGTACCAACTTCTGACAGTTATTGAAAACAAAATTGGTAGACAACCTCCACCTAAAACATTTAAAATTTATAAATTTTCCGGAGTTATATAGCAATTAAACTCCTCATTTTAACTTTCAAAAAGGTTGTTTTTTAAACTGAAAATCGATTTCGGGAAAGTTTCCAAAACATTTTTAACATCGGTGATAGTTTCCGAGCCCGTACAATTATTCTTTTCACCCCGTGTTTGTCGACCCTCCGGAGCCTGATTTATGCCTTAGTTATAGGCAAACTGCCCATGGAAGTACACATAACTATAAAACCAGGTTTGATTAAATTTTTGAAAAATACAAATTTCTTTTTCGTGTTAAACATTTATGTTAAGAATTATCTATTCATAACGATTTCAATTAACGGAATTGTTAATGGAGGCAGTTACTGTTGACCCCGCGGGTGAAGAAACCGTAAATTTGAATATTAAACAACTGTTAATTTACATAATTTTGTTCTCTTTTATCGTTTTTTTGGGATTTCATGGCCTTACATGGATATAGACGTAGAAATCAGGGATGGACGTTTAAGCCCTTTTAACTAATCCCGCTTCGTTACCTTTGTGGAGACCCGTTTCCGTTTTAATCCGAAATTAATAAGGTAAAATACAGATGCGATTAGAGAGGACATTGTAAATAAAGGGATATGATACGTTCTAAATGGGATATTTTCCTTTTTTTTTATATAGAGGCTGCTTTTTTTCTTCATTTTTTTCCACTTTTTTAAAAATAAACTGTGATACCCTTTAAATATCCAGGTCGCTTTAACTACCCGTTGTTTTTAACGTTTTTTGGTTGAAAGTTGCCATTTTTCGGCCGCAATATTCAGGCTTCGCGTTTTAATAATCGTAGGTTCCGCAGCTTCAGGGCTAATAAGTAGGGTACCACCTCGTTGAAAAAGACATTTGGAACAGTTCTCATATCGGATTATGATTCCAATTGTTGCCGGCGGTAGCATGCCATACGTGTCGCACGTAACATCGCGTTGCTTTTAACGTGACCCGGGTCCCGACGTGTTTTCGTGCATTCTAACGACGAATGTCATAAAATTGATAACAAACCTAGGGCGCGAGAGGGGAAAAAAAGAGAGAGGCTTAAAATGAAAATTGAATTTATATCCTTGAAGATAACGCCTGTCTGTGTCACTTCTCTCCACAAAACGTTTTTGATTTCGAATTAAAAAAGAAATTTTTTCCTTCTATATTTTACCAACTTTTGAGGTCGATGTTTCCCTCTGAAGGGGTTGGGACGATAGGTCATAGTGGTGTATTAAGGGCCGTAATATTTTCTCGTAAAACAAGCCCGGTACATTCACCGTAGTGCGAACACCACGACTCGATGTTTTGACTATCATAAAATTTATGGTTCCCTGCATATTGATAACAAAGCTATACTGATAAGAAGGGACCTGAGATAAAACTCCTTTTGTCCCCGAACAATAAGTTAAATTCAAATAGATCGAGTTGTGGTTAGTCTTTCGCTCTTTCTTTTAGAAACGGGCTAACAGTACATTTGCATACAGACTGCTGATACCCTGGGAGTTTTATACGGCTAATTTATGTATCCTGGGGGCTGTTGTTCTCTCGGTTAACTCTCGACTACTTGTAGAACACGTTTAGATACCCGCCCTTAGGAGCCATTATCGTTCAACAATTTATAGTATTGTTTTAAATCAAACTCGAGTTTAATTAATTCCCCTGTCGGCTCCGGTAAACCGAAGTGAGAAGAATGCAATTGATTTTCGAAGCTGATGAGAAGCGGTGTTGGGGGTGACGACAACCCAAAAGGACCGCACTCCCTTACAATGTCAACTTGTCCAAAGGTAGATGCCGCGCGGCGGTGAGTTGTTGATTGTCGATCCCTTAATTGCATCCGAGCTGCCGTCCTTTGATCAAGACACTTAACCAAATACCTTTTCACATCAATAGCCCCAGTCTTTTCAAAGAGACTTTTAATCAATTAATACTTATGCTCTTCCTCGTCGTTTTAATCGATCTCGGTATCTCTTTCCGAATCACACCTCCCTTTGACACTTATGCCATTTCAACCATCCAAAAGGATGAAATCACGTCATTAACGCGCTTGAAGATAAAAAAAAATCGTTGTTTGTTCATGCTTTTTGAAGACGTGCCACGCTCTGTGAATTCCCTAGCGATAAGGACGACGACCTTTTTCCCTGATAATGTAGCGTTAATTTTCTTCTTTTTTCTAATTAAAATAAAACAACAGGTTTATTATAACTTTACGTTGCGTGATTTCGTGGAATTAATCAAGAAAAATAAAATATTTTTTCTATAATGCGGGACTTGTGAATATTAAACGTAAAAGTTTTTCAAAATGTGTATATTTTCTCACTTCTTTTGTGGTCTTTTGTGTTTGTGATGGGTTTAATAGGCCGACCTGTGAGCAGAGTTTTGTGTTTACATCGAACACAAAGCATAACAAGTTAAAATGAGTTGCATGTTGGCCCATATCTCATTTCAGGGATGAATACCTAATTTTCCTCCCCACGTCCTTTTCAGGACCATTCGTGCCTGTCAAAAAAAATTGTTTTAATTTTGTTATAAATTTTGAAATCGGAGTTTGAACGTTGAAGTTAGGCTAATTTATACAAACATAACTGTTTTGCGGGGTTGGTATATATGTCTGGTTTCCAAGGGGTAACATATCAGGTCTTGTCTTAGCGGTGAGACCGCAGAACCACCCTTACCACCCTTAGGGCATTTGTCAGAATCCCTTTTCCCCCTTAGTTACAATCCTTGAGTCGGACCATATTTTATCCCAGAGACGCCTCAATATTTGGAAATACGTCCTTTTTAAAATTTTACTTTTTTATTCAAAGCGTTCATAAACGTTACTTAGGATAAAATATGATATATCTCCCTTTTCGGACTTTTATAAAAATACGATGACATTAGCTGTAAATATATTGCCCCGTTTTTAAAGGCATTGGGATCCATTTGGGGCGGTGGAAGGGAAGAAAGTGGGGTTTCGGTAATATGCCACAGGGCCCGTCGCGTTATAAACTAGGTATAATCATGAATCCATTACTATCGCCGTGTCGGGATAGAACGGGGGCCTTTTTTTATACCACATAAACTCAGAATTTTTTAAAAATTCAGTCACTATTTGACAAACTGGTAAATTTTAGTTTCGCATGTTTCTTTTTTATGCTAAGAATAAATCATTCTTTATAAATTCTTTCCGTGACCTGCTTCGACTTCAATGTCTTTTTTTTACGTTCTTTTCCTCCGTTGAATTTATTTCAATATTAAAACTTGAATGAAAGGAATGGCATTAAAAGTCTCAAAACCAAATTTTTAGATAAAGGAATTTTTGAAAGTATTTTAAATTTTTAGCTATATTTTATTATAAACAGAATTCTTGGAATAACGCTTAACTCAAGAATAGTTAAAATAACGTCCGTTGGCTTGATTGTCGACAAAATGATGTTTTTCCTCGATTTGAATAAATGATTTCATTAACTTTTCGTGGACGTCATTAATAAGAAATGAGACGCATGACCGCCCTGAATGAAAGCCCGGTAGGTAATACATGATGCAGTTGAAAAAGACTGGATAGAAGGGGTGGGAGAGTACACGGATGCGAGGGAGGGAGAAGGCCCTTGTATGCCTTTTATATGCCCGTGCATTTCACCTGAGGCGATGAATTAATGACAACCCTTGGGACCACGCTTCCCTAACAACTATATAAAATATTACACCCCCCTCCTTCACTTTTTCGTAAGTCACGAACCCAGCGCCAATTTATCGTCACTTTTACTCTTCCCCACCTCACCGAAATTATTAACCTAGAAAACAAAACTACCAAACTTTAGATTGTTTGCGTTATTTTTTCCTATTTAGAAAAAGAAAAAAACATCCACACTAATTTCCTTTTTAAATGTAAAAATCATGGAAGAATAAATATATTAGCCTCTTCTAAATTGAGTTTCTGTCTTTCATAGAAGTTGAGCTAACATTAACCTTGTTTAAGTGTCGCAAGATCATACTTGAAGAGCAAACACTTCCGTCTACGTTGATATTCCCCTTCCGCTTTTCCCGAGATTTTCCATCTAAGGATTCCCTTTTCTAATTCAAGCCCTGAAATAAGAGGCTTTATTAAAAACCTCCAGATGTCGTGTTTTGAATTTTAAAAAGACCCTTTTTATGAGCCTTAATATATTTTTTAAATTAGTTTTTTCCCTCGTAAGATTTCTTTACTTATTTTTTTGTCTTTCAATTCCTAAATATGGGTCAGTATACGTCATATTTCATAAGATTAAGGGGTTTCCCTCCTACCGGCTTAGTGAAAAGAACAATCGAGCACTGCCACAGAGGATGAACCTTAAGGAGACACTTACAGTGTTACCTCTTCCAATCCCCCACATATTTTTAGTGACAGTGGTGCTATCTGAAACTTCCGTTGCTACTGTCGAATAGTTAGGGCAAACTCTTGTTGTAAAATGCTTAAACTCGTTAAATTTTAAAGCGTTTACCCTTATTGGTTGTAAAATTGTTAAAGTTAAATTTTAAACCGATACAACTCGGTCTTATTATAGGCTTAAGTGGATTGGACGTTTATTTCCCCCTTCACCTCTCAGTAACGAGTGTTTGTCCAATATTTGTCTTACGCGTATCTCGTTAGCGTATTTAAATTTCGACTCCTCAGTTTTTAGACGTTTTAATTAACTCGTTAATTCAAGAAATATTAAATCAAAAAGGTTTTTCAAGTTAAAGGGCGATTAAGGCGCTTTACGGCTTTAGTCATCTCGGATTGATCGATAATTCCCGAATAAGAGGACGGATTATGAAAAGGGGAGAGTTTAACAAGAAGGGCATAATTGATTCGTTTTTTCTCCGATTGCTCGTTAACTTTTACAGAGAAAAGAAACATTTTGTGCATCTCAATTTTTGTTCATAAGAAAAAGATTGTTAATTGATCTTAAGGATTACCAAGAGACAAATGGCGGAGGAATTAGTGGTACAAGTACATAATTGATTTAATTCCCAATCGCTCATTACGTGCGACATCCCCCGTCATAAATTATTCCCTTTCGCACCAACCGTTTATTTTAGACGTCCCATATTACGGTCAGCATTACTCCACGAAAGGGATTTACGAATCGAAATAAGATTTGAATACTAAATAATCTACTTAGCCGGAAAACCCTCTTAGTCTTCCCCATTCCCCCACAGTCTCCAGAGAATCTTGTGGAGTATAATGGTCTATACGATACTGTTTTACCGTCTTATATCAATTTAATTTGCGCTTCAGAATAAAATATTTTTTTTCTTTTTATTTAATAAAAGAAAAGTTTTATGTTAAAGTCGCTGTCGTTGAGAGAATTTATAATTAATTCTCTCAAGAATGGAAAAAAAGAGAGAGAAAAACTGAGGGGCCGAACCAGCGGTAATGTCCTGAGGCCAAATTAAATTACCCATTCAGTGCAACAAGAAGTCCGGAGAGAGAGAGAAAAAAATTAAAAAGAAACTTCA
This sequence comes from Orius insidiosus, assembly GCA_014119065.1. NCBI lineage: Eukaryota > Metazoa > Arthropoda > Insecta > Hemiptera > Anthocoridae > Orius > Orius insidiosus. The sequence goes on from JACGAQ010003509.1 coordinate 19,749, forward strand.
ATAATAGAAAACGAGTAAAACTGACGGAAGATTCTAAAGGCCAATTATATTATGGACACAGTCCAAATACACTCCCTCTGAAGAAAGCTTAATTAAAAGTGACTTTTATAAAGTTTTTTTTTATTTCCCCTCAGTCGCTAATGTGATTAACGAATTCGATTGGATCAAATTGATTCCCTCGCTTATACACGTTGAGAAACAAGGTTGTGAAAATTGAATTTTACTTCGACTCCTAACATGGCACCCTCGATATCAAACAAGATGATTTATCACCACAAGTTTGTTCATAACTGTAGTAGGGAAAACTAAAAAAGCAGATCAAAAATGTAATGAAAAAAAATTTTTAAAGGCTCTTTTAAGGAAAATAACCGGTTATAAGGTCACCGCCTCATTGATTTCTCGTTTCGCACTCGGCTTTATAAACTAAGAGGCGATTTCCGAGTGATTGATGCCTCCGAGGATCTAATGTTTAGAGTCTCTAACCCCTTCACGCTCCGTAGGAGACGGTTTGTTGCATAATGGCCGAGTTTATTACTTTACCAAGGGAAAATCCCGCCCCCCACCCTTCCGCCTCTCAAACCTCTGATTTAATGCTCCCTGCGGACAGATTTGCCCCCCTTTCTCAAACAACGCCATAATAAACGCAAAATCTTCCGACGTTCATTATCAGATTCGATCTTCGTCTTTTCGAGGATTCCTGAAACTAAAGGATTTAAAAAACGACGTTTTTCTTGGTATAAAAAAAGTTCGATGACTTAAAAATTTGTTTTCCTCCTATTCCTTTTTCATTTCTTATTTTGTTTCAAAGTAATTTTTTTTCCAGGCTTCAAATTTTGATAAATATAAACAGAACTTTTATTTTTATCTTAGATTGGGTTTTTATTTGACGGAAAAATATGAACAACTTAATGATGATGTTTTTCCCATGCGTTTCTATTTTCTCTGCTAATTATTAAGTACATGTGTTTTTGTTGAGAGGTACTTGAGATAAATTGTGGAGATTTTTCTTCAGTTTTACCTCTCTTGGGTTATTGTTCGTGTTGCCTGTTTGAGTTTTCATCGAGAATCCCTTCGCCGGTTCATCCCTTCAACCCCTCTGTAATTGGGTTGTGTGCTTGGCAAACAAATACTTCCCGTAACTCCCCATGTTGTTACTATCTTTATAAAAACGCATTTTATTTCTTCATAGTTGAACCCGCAAGAAATCCAGGTCGTGCCGTCATGTATATTCATAGCGCCGTGCCTGTGAATATTTTTAATGCATAATTTCCTAATTGTTTCTCTTCCGTTTTTCTTTTTCTAAATAGCGGAGTAGAAACTATTTTGCCATGCAGGTGTCGGATTCCGAAGGGAGTCCGGCCAAGGTTGCGTCCATGGTAACACACCCACAACCCCCCCCCCCCCGCTTTCTCGTCCTTTGAAAACTAGAATCGATCAACGTCGGTTCTACTCTAATCGCTCTGAAAAGGCTCACGTGTTTAGCAAATCGTGTGTGTACAATAAATTATCCCAATATTACAAAATCATGCATCTTAGTGAATAAATCAAAGCGATCCGCTTATTAAAAGCGATTTAATCATCTAAAAAGCGAAAAATTATTTCTATTTTACTGAAGACAATTGAAGGAGTCATTTGTTTGTTAATATTGTATAAGTCTGGATTCTCATAATTGATTGACTGGAGTAATAAGGTTGATGGATGGCGGGTGGGATCGGTAATGGTCCGGTTGCATAATGGCTGACATGCATTGTAACCCCCGCAGTGCTAATGGCAAGTCTCTCTTATCTATAAACCTTTTGTCCTTCGAATTTTCGTTTGTTGTTAGAAACATGAAAAGGTTCGCATTCAGATGAATTCCGTTTATTTTAGAAATAATATTTTAGTTATGTTTTTAATGTGGGAAAAACCGAAAAGCCCTTTTGTGAGTGGTGTGCTAGAGCGCTCTCGTATAATTGCAATGTCGAGAATTATACAGGCTTTGTTCCGCTTGCTGGGACCTGGGGTGGAGGTGGTTTTCGAGCCGTTCTGTTGAGAGTTTTCAAACATACTTGAAACTCCTTTTGGCTGTTTGTCTGAGAAGAGGGAGGTTGAGCAGCTCTTTCTCTCTCTCTCGTTCTCCTGTTCCTTCACCGAGTACCGAATTAATTAGCACCGGCCTGCATTGCTAATGTACTCCCGACTACTTGGACCAAATTTCAATTAGTCTTTTTGTTCGAAAGCTTAAGATCAAAAAAAAAATTGTAGGCACGGTTTTTCTTCAAGTTTGAATAAAATTAACTTTTGTTCTTTCACTTGATAACTTACTATAAGAACTCATTTCCAAAAACTTATTTTATGGTCAAAATGATATTTTAAACAATTTTTAAAAGTATAATACAGTATTAGACTTAAAGCCAGTAAACTGTTTAATCACAGTTTTCAAGTTTGACGTTATGACAGGCCGTCAGTCTCAAAGTTACCGGCCTTAGGGATTCCTAAGGGACACATCCTCTGCTTTAGACTCCAAGGGTTGGGAAACAAAAGGGAAGGGAGACCTCGCGTGCATTAATTTTGCGAAATGTGTGTTTTGTGTTCATTACCAAGTTTAACTGAGAAGACGGACCCTAGAGCATACGTAAAACGCTAGTTTATATTTCCCTGAAGCCTAAGAAATGTTTGAAAAATATCTCCGTGTTAATTAAACGTAAAAACTAAACTCGAATCTATTTACAGAAGATAAACCGGGGAGAATCATAGGGGGCGGCTACAAGTTGTTGATTTACTCGCTCTCTGTTTGACCAATTGGTCTGTTTCCTCTACATTAATCATCTGTATTATTTCAGATAGGAAACCAATTATCCGTCTTAAAATTACTCCTGAAGCCTTCCCTAAATCTAAAAATTTGTATGCTACCAGGAATAGTTCAATAAACAATTTTATTGACATATTGATTTCGTTTAGGCCTTCGAAAAGAAACACCGCACACATAAAATATTCGTGAGAATCAATAATGATTGTTTTCAATAATTTACGAGACCTTCCCGGGGGAGTATTTGCCTTACCCCCTTCTCAGTATACTAATTTTAGTCTGTTGTTTGTTCTTTACCTTATTTACTAGGAAATCAATATCCACGTTATTATTATTATTATTTTACCACAACGTCTGAAAACCGAAAAAAAAGTTATAATTTGATTTTTATTCTTTTATTTAACCTAATGATTGTAAAATTTTTAAAATAAAATAAATTTTTAAATCGAATTTTCATAATTGCTCTTGTTTTACATGAGTAATCCATCATACGCGAATCACACGATTCTAACACATGGTGCACGCTTTAGGGACAAAACAATTCAATAAAGCTTTGACGAGGATTAAGCCCTAACTAATGGATTTAATCCAATGCCTGTTTTCCTAACTCGCAGACACAAACAAGCCAACAGAAACACCTGGGTTTCAGGCGTCCCGATTTTAATCCTCGCTCTAACGACTCGTTATCTGAATTCGAATATTCTAATGACTACTTTTTTTTCTGTTTCAGGTATGTTTTGCTTACAAATCAGCGAGCTTTTTTACATTTCCGTAAGAAAAAATAATTATTCATTATTATAGTTTCCGCTAGAAGGGGAGGTACTTTTTTCGTGATTTGCTTCTAAAATTTAAGACGGCGTGAAATTCTCGCTTTAACGGAGCAAGACGAGATTGTTATCTCGAATAATAATTCCTCCAACATATTGGATTTCCAAGGAGTAGAATAAAGACCCTAGTTTAATTTTCATCTAATGTACTTTATGCACGAAGGTGTTTTGGACTTTTTTCACGTTGTACGTCGCCCTAATTTATTTTTGATGGTTTCCCCCAGGGGCCTCAGGCCGAGGTTTAAATTGCTGTTTGAGCATTAATAAAACAGTAGATACGGTTGATAAAATAACCCTTGTTTTAATAATATTGTGTGCTTTCAGAAATTTTGGTTTATTTAATATTTTATGCGTAGTTTATAAACTTTTTTGGGGTCCCTTTTTTAATAATTTGGGAAGAAAAGACGCTAAAAATGAATAAAGCTAACATCATAAATATTTTTCCTTTAGAATCCGTTCTTAAGTCGATAGCGTAAAGCTCATAATGAAGCAAGAAGTGATAAAATTTTTTCCCTTTTTTTTATCTGAGTTATAACATCGATTTGTAGATCCAAATGGTTTTTAAAGGAAGAAGCGTGGATAAAGCGGGCGTTTCATTGGGTTGATGTAGGATAGAGGAAAAGCTTTTGGTTAATTAGCGACCTGGCAACTAAGTCTGGCACGAATCCAAAAGTCAGAAAGCTAGAAGCACGAGGAACACTTTCAACGCCGTCTGTTTCTCCAGGTTTTCGTAACTACTGAAAAGTCCCTTTTTCGGTTTAAACAAAAAAGTTGCACTTTTGACCTCTTGACCTTATTTATTATGCACCGAACTGTCAGTCGGCTCTTACTGGTACAAGCATTCGCCATCAGATCCGTCCGCCCCTCTCGTACCTGAATAAACAATATATTCCACTTCGTTTATTAATTATGTAGCCGTCAGTCGTAGTTGTCACTTCGGGATGCGAGGGTCTCCGTATTTAACTAATGGGCAAAACCAGTAGGACGTCATACTGCTTTCGAGTCAATTAGCGAACTCACCCTTCACGCCATCTCGACGCCGCTCCATTATTTAAATAGAGATTTCCAAAATTTACCTGTCCCGCCTACTGTTTCGAAATGGAACTGATTTTCTCTCCCCCGTCGAATTTCAAACCGTGACATGCCTTCATAAAAATTCATGCCATCCACTTTAGATATTATACCGTATTTGCTTTTACGGAAATTTCACGTTATTTAGGGGTTAAAAGGCTGAAAATTATTAAATTTATTTTTTATAAAACCAAAAAGTGTTTAAGATCTTTTGAACGAATTTATTTACAAAATAACAAGCAAATTTAAATTTACGTTCTTCGACGCGAGACACTTTTAAAACTGAGAGTCAGATGACTTGACAATGAAAACAATAAATAATTAAAACATATGTTTTTACATCTCCCCCCCTCAAGAAAGTTTCTGCGGAAAGAACGGTATTAATTTAGAACTGTGAAAAAAATTTGATATTTTTTCTTTTTCCACTCGCAACTTCATAAAACGAATTTGAAAGTCTTTTCTTAATAGGAAACGGTCCAACACGAACTGGATCTAATTTTCCTCTGTTTAGACGGCTGCCATCTTCGATGTACACCAAATCGCCAACGTTAAATGAATAAATTGCCCGGTTCTTGTCTACACGACTTTTGTTAGCGTGAAAACTTCTCCTTGAGTTTTCAAAAGCTAGTCTTCGATCTTCTTCCAGTGATGATGAATTTTCTGGTGGTAAAGGGGAAATTGAGGATGTCGTTCCATACATAAGGTATTCAGGAGTAAATTTAGTCGAACTATGTATTGTTTGGTTATATTCTTTAGTACAATCTTCGGCTAACACCGACCATGCCCGATTCTTATTTTCGTTCACTTTGCATCGAAGCCGGTTTACTAAAGTTTGGTTTAATCTTTCATTCAAGCCATTGGATTCAGGATGATCTATACAAGTAAAAACTATTTGAATTCCGTTCTGGGCCAGAAAATTTTGAAGTTGTTTGAGTTGATTCCAGTGTATTGATCTGCCAAGAGAATTGAAATTGAATGCTTTTTAACAATCGGATTAAGAAGAGCAATAAAATCTTGAGCGTTTTGTCCTTTTGATGTTGCAATCCATGCGTATCGTGTAAAATGATCAACCAAAATGTGCATGTATCGTTTTGGTGAACGATTTCCTGCAAAACCTCCAACACTATCGAGCGACATAATTTGAAAAGGTCTGGTGGCAGGACCAAATTGAGAAAGCAACCCTATTGCACGTATACGACGAACTTTATTTTCCATGCAGATTTTACATTGTTTGCAGAATTGATGTACCGCTTTATCTAAACCCTTAAAGTAATAGTGTGGTCTAATCGTGGCAAGCATTTGAGATTTTCCAATGTGTCCAAAATGATGATGAACGATTTCGATGATTTTGTTTCCGAATTCAGGAGAAACAAAAATTCTTGATTTTCCTTTTAGTGTTTTAAGAATGAGTCCTTGCTTGTATTGAGTTCGCTTTGCTAATTTCATTTCGGAAAGATGATCGGTCTGGTCTTTAGAATATCTGAATAATTAATCAAGTTCACTACTTCAATTGCTTCTTCATTTTCAAATACTCAAGAACAGGATTCCTTGACAATAGATCTGCTAGGATGTTGTCTTTTCCTGGTTTATAAATTATGTTAAAGTCAAATTGAGATAGATAAAATATTAAGTCTCCTAAAATTTCATCAGTTCTTGCTTTAGTTTTTAGATTTTCCAACGGTTTATGATCGCTACAAACAGTGAAATGACGACCGATTAAATAATATTGCCAATATTTTATAGCGTCTTTAATCGCCTTGCATTCTAAGTGGATGACATCAAAACGTTTTTCTTTTTCTGAAAGCTTTCGAGAATAATAGGCCACTGGATGCAGAATTCCGTCGTCTTGCGGCTGTTTCAAAGTTGCACCAATACCTTCGTAGCTTGCATCAGTTTCAATGTAGATGGGCCTATTGACGTCGTAAATGGCAAGAATCGGTGATGAACATAAGAATTCCTTTATTAAATTTAGCGCCTTTTCACATTCATTAGACCAAACGAAGGGTACTCCTTTCCTTAATAGTCGATGAAGAGGTTCGAGTTTTGAAGCGCTATGTTCAATATATTTCAGAAAGAAATTAATCGAACCTAGGATACTTCTTACGCCTGACTTATCTGATGGACTTCTTAGTTTTCGAATCGAAGCTAAATTGTCTTGAGATGGTGAAACTCGATTTTTTGAAATTGTATGTCCTAAATACTTGACAGATTTTGCACCGAACAAACACTTAACGAGTTTTAATTTGAATCCTTCTTCTTGAATCACACTTAAGAATTTTTTGATATGTTGAAGATGATCCTCCCAAGTTCGAGAGAAAATAAGAATATCATCGATGTAGTTGATACAATATTCGTCCAGATTGTTTTCTTATTATGTTTGACAGTATTCTTTGAAAAATAGCAGGAGCGTTTTTGAGACCGAAAGGGAGAACTTTAAACATGAATTTTCCATATTTAGTAACAAACGACGTTTTTTCTTGATCTTCAGCTTTTAAAGGGACACACCAAAACGCGGAATTAATGTCCAAAACAGTAAAGTATTCGCAATTAACGACTTTATCAATCACATCCTGAATAGTCGGAAACGGAAAACTTTCAGGAACCACTAATTTGTTCAATTTTCTAAAATCAATGCAAAGCCGAGACTTCTTATTTTCGCCTTTTTTATACGCCAAGGTTACGGGAGATGCAAATGGAGATTCGGATTCTTTAATAATTTTATGTTAATAAAGCTTTGATCTGATGCCTTATTTCTTCATCATCGGGGATCGAGGTTTTGTAAGCACGTGAAGTTACGTATTCGTCTCTTACAAGCTTAATTTCTGCTTCTTTAGACTTGACTTTTCCGATGTCAAATTTATCTTTGGCGAATATATATAGTGATTATTCTCCAAATCTCTTTTTCCTTTTCATCTGAATCAATATGTGTTACATTAGCTTCGAGGCAATCAATTTTTAAATCTTCATTGAAATTAACTTCAGTATCATCCGTTTTCGTTTGAGTTAAAACCTGATCCATATTGGAACAAAAATATCAATCTGATCCTTTTCGGAACGCAAATATCAATCTGATCCTTTTCGGAACGCAAAATGTTATCAATCTGATCCTTTTCGGAACGCAAAATATCAATCTGTTCCTTTTCGGAACGCAAAATGTCAATCCTTATCGGAAACGTAAATATCAATCTGATCCTTATCGGAACGCAAAATATTATCAATCTGATCCTTTTCGGAACGCAATTAGTAGATTTTGAAAAATGTTTAAATGTTCATCTTGTATTAATTTAAACTTTTTAATGCCGTCAATTCCAAGTAGCAATCATACGAAAAATTTTATTCATAATGACGTTACATGAGACTGAATTTTGTATATTTCCAATTCGTAAATTTATAGTTACCGGGCCGAAGAGAAATTAGTTCCACTGATAGTTTGCAACGCACCTCTTTCTTTAATCTGTTTAATGACAACAAGTCTACAATGCGTTGATTGATTAAAGTTACATTGGAACCTGTGTCATAAATTGCATTTACTTTCAGTTGCTGTTAACGATTGCATTTATTTGAATCAGTGGATCTGATTTCGCCGGATATTTTTCGTTTAAAGAATATTTAGTTTAAAGAATTTGTCTTATTTTATTTCGGCATTCAGCTTCTGAGTGAAACCTATTTGGGTAGCCTAATTTAGTACATTGTGAGCAT
>JACGAQ010003510.1:0-28132 GCA_014119065.1 Orius insidiosus
AGCGAAGGTATTAAGAGCGCTTGGCGCGCTGGGCAACTAAAGTCGCCTGCGGTCTCGAAAGGGTTTAGGGAAAGATATGGGCACAGATGGGGCCTGTGCTGCCAAAACCAAGGAGTTTTTTAAATAAATAACAAAGAATTTTTTAATTAAAGAAGAGACATGAAATAATTCACATTATTTGACCCGAAATGCCAGGGCAATAAAGCAATTTCAAAGCATAAAATAATGCCGAACATTTAAAAACACTACAGACTATAGAAATTCAAGGAAAAAAAAATAGCGGAAAAATTGAATGAGCCTAAAAATATGACTACTTCTAAAAATTTATGCAAAACGATCCAAGATTGCGGAAAAAATGACTAAAAAAAATGTAAGTGTTTGGTGCGTATGTAAAGCATAAATTTTTTTATGGTTTTTCCATTTCTGTTTTACATTCCTGACTTACCTGTATGGAAAATAAATAGTTTATGATAAAATAGAAATTACTTACATAATGCGTAGTCCATTCTACGTATGGAGAGTTTAGATTGTCCAGATTTGCATCATAAGCGGATTCTAAATTAGTTAATGGCAGTGACATGCTACGATCAAATCTGAAAATATAAAATTAGATGATTTGAGAATAAGTAAAATAACGTACCTGGAAAGTTTTGGGATGTCATTTTGTTTGTGTTTGTTCTGTCGGAGAGAAGGGAGGCTGTCCATGGATGACTGGATTCCGCTGTCGATGAAGGACGTTTTATGAGTCGCTCGGCAACCAAAGATTTCGCTGTGCCGCTTGGGCTTGGAGTTGAATTTCGACTATTACGGTCGTTCCATTGCGGAATGTTGACATGTAGCTCCATATTCATCCCATAATCGGACCTACTAAGGCTTCCAGGATGAAGGAAAACACCATCATCTCGTGAATTGAGCGATTCTCGAGATGCACAAGAATCGTCAAAATTGTCTTTTTCAATTTCTAAAAGCATTTTTTTTAGTTTTCAAATAGTGATTCATAATAAATATTTTACTATGTTTGATGAGGTAACGATTTGATTTTTCAAGGCGTGATTGTAGCTCTTGGGTGAGTTCGGCGTGACCGTTTTTATTGGCAATCTCAACCGTGTTTTCGCCTTTAAGGTTTACAAGGGAAGCAGACGCTGGGAGCCACTCGTACAAAAGCTGCGCCATTTCTAATCTTCCTCTTTCACAAGCTCTCATCTAAAAATCAAGAATAAAACTCAATTCATAAAGAAAATCCTAAATACCAATGGAGTGAAGCCATCTAAATCTTGGTTTAGACCATCGACTTCTAGTTCGAGAAGCGGAGCTGGGTTTTCGGTCCTCCATTTTATGAGCATGCAGACAAGACGAGAGTAGCCCAAACTAGCTGATAAATGGAGAAGAGTCATCCCTTTATAAGATTCACACCATTCAACAGATGAGTCGACAGTTTCGGTCTCCTTCCATTTTCTTTGGCTCAATCTCAACACGAAATTCATTAGTTTTTCTTCAAAATTCCCATGTCCGAGTAAAGATGTTTTTCAACCTAAAGAAATATTTAAGTATTGTTTTTCAGATTGATGATTTTTACATTGTCTTGAGGTTCCTGTTTGATTTCGAGTCTGTTGTCGATAGCATCTAATCGCTGCATGAGAGTAAATCGGAGAAGACTGTCGTGAGGTTGAGATTCTCTTGAGTTGACTTCTGTGACTCTCTCGCTCCCACTTGGTGGAAGCCGTTTGTATTCGAACATGGCCGAATTTGAAATGACGAATCCTTCGCAGGCGACTTGAAGCGTGACCATTCCTGCTTCGTGAGCCGGGCAGAAACATCTTAAAACGCCACTCTGAACCAAAGTTGTCGGCACTGGGCATGAATCGAAAAGAACCGTATATGGAGAGGTCGTAGAATACCACGGCCCTGTCACCAAAACTTTTACTCCTCCATCGGTGAACGCCCATTCAGGTGAATAATCTGTTATATTCGCAGTACCTTCACGGTAATCCATCCTCGGCGGCGAATTATTACTTCCTTTTTCAGTATCCATTACTTCGCCATTTTCCCCGCTTCCGCTAACCACAGACTCGCCTAAATGATGTCCTAAAAATAATGTAAAACATAATTAAGAAATAAAGAAAAACTACCATTGTGATTATGGTCAAGCCCTTCCAAATCTGGAAATTCGGAAAGCATGTCAAAAGCGTCCAAATTTACGAAAACGTCGTCATCAACTTGATTTGAAGCGTTTACATCAATAAAATCAATTTCAAGCCCAGATAAGACGGCGTTTTGTTTATTTCCTTCTTCCCTTGAATCTCTGAAAAGAATAAATCAAGAATGTTAGAGTAAATTCTTGAAATAACTAGCAACAACAAACCTATTGTCATTTGATGTACAAGAAAGGGGCATGTTGGCGGATAATGTTTGCTGAATATCTTCTTGTGACAAATCCAAAGTTTCGAAGTATTCAGAAGTTCCCATATCTTTCATCTGAGGAGTCATATACGGTTTCGCTTGAGTTTTAATGGTTTGTTTTCTTCTGTATTTCATATTGTCGAGTTTTTCGTTTTCGCCAACGTTGTTGTTTGAAGTCGACTGCTGAAGATTTGGATTTCTCATCTGAGCGGCAACTGGTTGCGAAATCTGGCAGTGGTTGTTCTCCAACTAGAAAAAATAAATATAAAAAACGAAATATTTTATGAAACACTAAAACCTGAACGATATTTTACTGTGTATATTACCTCCATGGGTGGATCCTGATGTTTTTCTTTTCGAGTGTGTCTTTGAGTGACTAAAGAAGCGACGTGATTGCTCGTTGATTGATTAGAGTTTAAAATAAGAAGAGAACCCGGCGTCTGAAGTTGAGAAAGACTCAAAACCAAAGGAGTTCCCGATTGACTATTGGAGCCCTAAAATTTTAAATTAGGAAGATAAATAGGGGAATTTCAATTAAAGCCTGAAGGGAAATTAATAGAGCAATTACGATACAAATGGTTATTGAAACTGATATGGGGGAGTCTGGGGCACCTAATATTGTGGTCGACTTACATGTGGCATTTGGTGGTTTGGGTGTATGTGGTGAACCGGGACAGCCCTTTCTCCATGAACCATCCCTCTGCTACCGACAAGCATACCAGATCCAGTAGTCGAAGAAACCTATAAATATTAGATTTAAGTTTTATTTTCGTTTTAATCTACCTGGTTGCTATCAGAAGAAGGCTCCGGTTTGGCTGAAGTTATCCGTCGGATCGGCTGACTGCATGTTTTCGCGTCAGCGCATGTTGAATCTGGACATCCACATTCAAGTTGTTTGCAAATAGCTGCAGTTCGAGCACTTCTTTGACGAGCGAGCAACTGAGCAACTATTGTCTCCACAGTCTCTGCCGTCTTAAAGGATAACATTTTAAAAACTGAAAAATTAACACTTTACTCACCGATATTTCTAACTCATTGTTCGCATCTGGCTCTTCTTCGCTGTAAACTATAAAAAGAAATCTTGATTACATAGTTTTTTTATGTTAAACTTACACATGGGCTTAAGTTGTGATACAAGTTCTTCTTTGGTCCATTGCTTTTTGTCTGCACAAAGGGCCAAACTTGGCGAAACCATTTTGTTATCGTCAGGATAAGGAACGTTTAAATAATGAACCAAAACGATATCAGGATTCTAAAATTAAATATTTACACATTTTAAATTAGTTTTTTTATAATGAGTACCTGAAGGAGCCAGTAACATCTTCGATGGAAGGTTGGAAGTATGGCTGAATGGACGTAACATCCATAAATACACTAAAAAAATGAAAATAATGAGAATGAACATTTTTCTTCAGTTTTTTCTTAAAAAGCCACAGCAAATTAAATTTAAAGTTTGTAAAAAGAAAGATGGAAACTACTTTTTATTGTATAAAAACGATAAGAATAGGAGGTGAGGTGGGTATTTTAATATTTTAATGTTGATCCTGGAAAATGAGGCTTATAAAATCCTAACTTTTTTCCTCTTTTTTTTTCTTCCAGGAAAGGTGTTGGGGCGTTAATTAACGAGAATTAAAACAAGGGGTTGTAACAACAAGAGGTGAGAGGAAAAGGGGCATGAAAAGGGTTTTCATCCACCCTCTGGCTTCTCCGTTTTCGCAGAGCGAGTAAAGAGAGAAAAAAACTCAGTTACCCCCTTCTATTTTTTTTCTCTCTCTCAGAGAAAATGAATTCAACCTAATTACACGCTATGTGTGTAGACAATGGTCCAAAGGGAGGAGGAGAAAATTTACATAATTTCTCAGACAGACTCACGAAAGGCCAAACAATTTTCTAGGTCCGGCCGCTTTTCTGATCGTTTGAGGAGATTGGAACCACCCAGGATTTTAATTACCTTTTTCATTAGAGTTGAAAACCTAATAGGATTTTCCTGCATAAAAATCAGTTTTTATTACCCTTTTTTTTATATTTCAAAAGTAAAAAATAATACTTTTGAAGAAAAGTGACTTTCTTGACGTTAAAAACCAAAATAACGTAGTTAAAAATAATTTAAAAATTTAATTACAACGAAGTTTACCTCAGTTCCTTGAACCTTAAGCTTCATATGATCTTCACGAGTTGTTTTCCCGTCCTTCCTCTTCTTCCAACAATATCCGTCTCTCCTATATCTCACTTTCTTCCTGCTATAAAGCAACATGGAACCACTTTTTGGCCTGGAAAAACAAAAATAAAACTTGATTAAAATGTTAGAAGGGAGAAAAAAAATTAGATGATTAGATAAGCGCGTTAAGTCTGGCGGAAAAGTCGAAATAATCCATTCGAATCAAAAGAGGGAGAAAATAAGGGAAAGGCCTTATCTCGTATAATCAAGGTGTATAAAGGATACTCTAAATCTGACGTAAGAAAATAAGAGAAGAAAAGAAAAACAGGAGGAGGGAACAAGAAAATAAATTTAACCAGAGAAAGGGAAAAAAAAAGACAACAGAAGTCAGACCGAAATGATTTTTTCCCCTCAATTTACCTTTTATTTAATTTGCCAACGACGGAACAAAAAAGTTAAGAGTTGAAAAGGTTATTTTTAGGCATTGTCTCTCAGTAATTTGACAATAATTGGCTTTTTAAACAAAAGAATAGAAAATTTACAAAATTAAGAAGGAAGAATCATTTTGTAGTTTTGCCTCCATGGGATAGCGGTGGAGGCCTTTTGCTCATGTCGTAAATTTTATAAAAATACATTTCAAATTCAAGGAACCAAATAAAATACGTTCAAATACATGGCGTTGGTAATAATTTTTCCGTTTTCCTATTGTCGGCTTATATATTTTTAGGTAGATTTCTTTTTTCCTTTTCCATCAAAGAATTGATACGTAATAATTGAAAAATTTGTTTTATTTTTAGTCGGCCGGATATTGAATAATTAATTCAAAAAGTTTGTAAAACCAGATATTGGGTACATTTTTTAAGCTTTAAATTGGCCTGTTTTTCCTTGGCGAATAGGTTTAAACAAAATTTAAAATTTAAACTGTGAAATTCGCGAAGTCATTTTGTGGTAGGCCGCAATGAAAGGGGGTTTTTCCTCGTTCGAAAGTTGATTTAAGTTAGGCCGAAAAGGCGGGAAGGAGGTCGGTGTTGGGGGAACATCCCAACGGTCCTTTCGCCTCTTAATTACACGACTTTCTTAACCGGAAAGTTTAAAACGACTTTTCCTCCGGCTTTTTCGGCTCCCACCCGCTAAAGATAAATAAGATGCAACTGGACCCATGAGGGATTTTCGGCAACATCGCACCTTCACTTTTTAAAGGCTCTTAATTAAGAAAACATCATTACACGCCTTTAAACCACCGCAGTCTCTTGGGAGAGATCAAAACTAACACTTTTATCGTTAACTTTTGTTTAATTTTAAAGTTTTCAGTTAACACGAGATTTATTCACGGAACGACACACCTTAAAACTTTAGCTAATAAGCAAAATTAGGAGGAAGAAATTAGAAACTTTTCGATTACTTAACTTTCACAATCTTACAAAAAAAGAAGGACAATTTATCTATTTTTTTGTTCTAAACGGTCGGATTAGTTAGAAAGGGGCCTTACAGGGATTTCCGAGATGAATGAGATCGGATTTAGTGGGAACCTAATAGAAAATCGCACCCTCCTTAATTGTTGAATTGTTAACCGAGAGGACAATTAAGTAAAAAGTGAATTAAAGAAATTACGGCGGCTTTCCGAACAAAACGTTCCGACGAGAAATTACAAGTGCGGGGGTTTGAAAATAACAATTATTATCTAACGTTTTGAAGTGTCTCTAACCACGGAATCTATTATCAGATTTTTCGGACTGCGTGAGATGTCTCAATTTTCGAGAAACTGGTAGGAAGCCCTAAAAATAAAGGAACAGACTCGCTGGAAAATTAGTTAGGAGAGCTCACATTTTAGGGAAACTGCCTTTTTACGCGTAAAAATTCGAAAATCTGGGCCTCATAAGGTAAACATTTTAGTAAAGTACTGGTTTGAAGAGCTTCCAACGAAAACTTCCTTAAAGAGAAGTAACAATATAGGAGGGGGAAGAATAACGGAGGGGACGCACAAAGGAGGGGGAAGTATATGGGAGGGGAAATATAACAGAGGGGGAAGTATAAGGGAGGGGAAGTATAAAGGAGGGGAAAGTGTTTTTTTTTTTGAAAAATTTTTTAAGTTCTTTTTTTCGAAAATTTTTCGAAGTGTCAAGGTAGAAATAATGGGCTCTTTGGCCAACGGATGTGCCTCTTGTAATTGGTAGAAGAATGAAATTTCTCGCTACTAAAAAAATTATGATTAACAAGTGGCAATTTTTTTACACCAAAAATTCGTAAAAAATATAAGGAGTAATTGGTGAAAATTAGGTGAAAATCGGTTGAAAACTGTGGCCGTAAAGTGGTGCGGAAAAAAATGCTACGGACAGCGTAACGGCCGGACGGCCATCACAATAACTTCTTTAAGGAAGTTAAAATAGAAAGATTTGGCTGAAACTGTCTGGATTTGACCATTCCTTTTTGACAAATAGTTATAGAGATGTGGGGAAGTAAGGAGTTTTCCAAAATTGTAGGCGGAAAAGTTAAGGATTGATGAGGAAGAACTTAAAATGACCCGATGAAGTCTGTGCTTGAAAAAAAGTTCAAGCTTCACAGATATCCAGGCATTTCGAACGGTTTCGGTAAAAAGAAAATTTTGTATACTTTTCCTTTGAGCCAATTTGGTCTTTTTTAGAATTTTACGGTTGGACGCCTCGAATTATAGCTGGGGGAAGGTCGAGTTCTCCCTTTGAAACTTTATCAGTATCGCTTGAGAGAAAGTTTTTGGGTAGGAGGTGGACGGGAGCAAAAGGGAAGGAATGCAATAAAGGGACCCCGGGGCTAGACGAGCCGTTTCTAACTTTCCCAAAATACCCCCAACTTCATACGACAATCATCTCATAATCGTAACGCTTTCAGAACAATCGATTTGACCCTTTACCTTATTTTAACTTCCTTCGATTGCCAGTCGAGGTGCCTCTCGAAACAGATAAGGATGGCAGCGATTTCCTGAAAACAAAAATCAGAATATTAAAAAAGTTTAGGACGCACAAAGCGGTAAAGTTTTCTAGAATGAGGGCACATCGATGTGGGGTGACAGGTGGGTACCACGTGTAATATCTGTAGTTTGCATGCTGCATTTATCACCGGGATCCTTATATTTTTCCCCCAAGATAAATGTCCCCTACCTTGGCATAATATTGAACATGCCCAAAAAAAGGGTCAAGTTTTTAAAATTTTTCCTTTCATACAAAAAAGGTGTGAAATTAGCATTTTTTTAGATTCAAAGGGGCGTTTCGAGATACTAATCGAGTACCAAAGGCGGATAATAAACGGTTATTTTCTGCCTGTTTTAGAAACCTTGTCAAAGCCCTAAAAGTCGAAGCCCTTTTTGACATGCACTAAAAAATTTAATTTGACAAAATGTCCTTCTCGGTGATTACAGGCTATTTTGGACTCCTTTACAGGTGTAATTTTCTTCACTAATTGGGAATTCGTTTATTCTCCAAGTTTTAAAGGATCTAAAAAGAAGAAAATTACCATTAATTCTTATCATAGTCAAGAGTTTTTTGTGAACCGTAACCGAAAATTTAGTTTCGATCCATAATCCAATTGACCCTACGGGGTCTGGAAGACCCTTCCCCAAAAACCAGAAGTGGAGGGTAAAACAATACCTTTATTAGGGAAGTTAAAATCTGTTTGCGTGATGTGGGATAAGGACAAGAAGTGTATTTTTATAAAACTAAAAAAGGCTCTTGATGAGATTTTAGAATGGAGGCTTTAAAGTTTCGAATCCTGTTTAAATTCTGACAATAAAACGTCGTTAGCCGGGAGAAGAGAGGAGAGCTGCCGGGGTTTAAAGCGCAGTTGGTAAGCAATATAATATCTCGAGTGCAGATAATTGCATTTAAACCCGTGGAGTCTCACCCTTCTCCCTTTCCGGTTCGAAGCAATAAGCCTCCAGTATATCAAGGAGAAAGCCATACTTCAACCGGACCCACACCTAATTGCTCAGCCCCTTTATTAATTCATTAGTATATGTTAATTGCTTCTACTTTATTAGCCGGTGGAGACAATTAAGGTCTTCATTAACTAAGTGGTCGTGTCTTCATCAAAATTTAGTGTGATTTACATGGGAGAAAATTTTCTTTTTTTTGCCTTTTTTTTCGCTTTATTTGTTTTTAGTGGAGGAAATTCAGAGATTTTGCAGACGCCACAATTCGGAGATCGATTGAAATTTCCGCTCGCAAGCGGAATTGCAACCGTTAAAGGAGGATGCAACCTGAAAAGAAAAGGGGGGAAGGACTGCATCGAGGGAATAACAATCAACTCCCCCGCCCACTAGTCGCCGGCCTACGTGAGAAATGGCACTTCTTCCCAGACGACGTTTTTCCCTGGGTCGAAGTCAAGATTGCGTGAGGTAGGAATTTTGCCTCCCTTTCTTATAACTTAATAAACGTTTTTTTTTCTTCTTTATAATCTAAATAGAAGACATCATTCAAACTGGGCTTTCCCTTATTGCAATTTAATGTCTGAGTTGCAACTGCACCCGAGTTTAGACTCAAGTGACAAATGCTGGAACCATTAGATATAGATTAAGGTAGACAGTGATACATACGTGCTTAAACCCCGCATGTGGCCCGACGGGTTAACGTGAAAAATAGCTACACTGACATTTACTCTTTATCTGATTTTAAACGTCCGCAAAACGCTTTATTTTACGTTTCATTGACTCTCTAATTTCACCTCTTCATGTTTATAATTTCAAATATGTTACAGCTATGAAAGAACATTTTATATCATTGAAGAGCTCAGAAATGATTTATGTTCGCATTCTTCTTTCTATAGTAGTTCATTTTTTCAAAATTTTGAACATTTTAGGCGTTAAAGTCCATCAAAAGTTGACCTTCTCCGTGTAAGAAGGTTATTGAAGTATAACCATTAAGAAGGTTAATTTTTAAAGGCTTGTAAATCGTAAACTGTTACATATATTGAAAAAATGCACAAAATAAAATCTGTTGGAAATTTTATTCTCTTTAATTTTTATACTATTCATTTTTTCTCTAGGACGCACTGTTTTCAAGATAAATTTATTTTTAAAAATAATTATTTTCCGAAAATGGTGCATCCTAGAAAAAAATAATTAAGTACAAATTTTTAGAGAATTAAATTTCCTACAAGTTTTATTTATTGGGTGTACAAAATGAAACTCAGCCACAGGGTAAATTTGAATTTTGTAGAATTTTTTTTGTACACCTAATAGTAAAACATTCTAGGTCTTAAGTTTAAAATGAGCAACGGACGGACTTGTGAGGATTATTCGTTCTCAACAATGTGAAATAAGAGAACATTATTTTTGAGCGCATAAAAAAAGAAGAAGAAAATTAATGGAGGATTGAACGTTATCAATGTTCCTGAAACTTCTCATGATAAAATACATTTGTCAAACCGACTTCACGAATAATTCTCATTATGAAAACGATGATCCCAGTTTTTAAAATAATCTTCTATTGGTTAATTATGCTCATTTACATATAAAATTAGTACGGATTTAACGTTTGACCTAGTTTTGATAATTTGAATTTATTATAGGCCTTTTTTTTTCGCGGTAAAGAATAAAAAATTTGAAAAAAATAATGGTTAGAAGATAATCGTGGTGCAATGCAATTTAGGATAAAAAAAGGAACTCCAATTATCAGAAATTGCCATTGTTCTTTTTTAAAAAAAAGTAATTATTCAAATCAACCTATCATCGTGTTCATTCTAATCACTTTGTACCTTTTTAAGGAATAAAAAAAAGTCTTTTTTTTTTTTCTCCCCAACTATTAAAGAGAAAAGAAACAAATAAACGAGTTAATAATACAATTTGTTGAGAAGCGTGTTTGGGGATCGTAAAAAAAAAGCCTTTTTCCCTACACTCGGGGGTGAAAAAGGGTTGGGGGAAACATTAGGGTCGTGGGGAGTCATTAGACAACTTACACCCTCGGGAATTGTTACAGATTACTCGGACTTAAACAGATTATGTGTCACGTGTACTTTAGTAAAATAAACTTTTATTACAAGGAGACTCATCTGGCTAATATTCAACCGCTAACGAAGATTAAATGGCTGAAATAACTTCCGTTTCTCTATTATGCATATTCGATATTTACCACCCTAATTAAGAGTGCCTACTTCTCGTCCGAAAGTATTCTCGTCCTAAAACTAACGTACAAAAATTGCTACGTCGGAGAAATGCGGCAGCGTTCCACGCCAGCAAATTTTAAACTCCTTTTTGCGCCTACCGAGCTCATCATCCATCCCAGGGCCGCCTACGGGGTGAGCAAATCCTCGCGAGAGGAAAAAAATTAACCCCCTTGTGTCACAAAACGAGCTGATCCTCGCAAAAATAAACAAACAAACCGACCGTGACTTGCTGGGGTGGAACGCTGCCGCATTTCTCCGACGCAGCAATTTTTGTACGTTAGTTTTAGGACGAGAAGACAGTAGGACGAGAATACATTCGGATGAGATGTGTGCCCCCCTAATTAAGACATATTTAACTTTTTTTCCGCTCAAAATGAGAATTCCATAATTATAAATTAGATTTAAGCATTTGAAAAGTCATGTCGATTCCAAAAACTTTGGCCTTTTTGTACAAAATCAGCTGGCTTAAAATCAAGATTTTTTTTGTAAGAAAATTTTAACTATAAAAGTCCTCAAAACTCATTTTAATTGAAAGTCGACCAGAGAAACGAAAACAAAACGTGTTTCCGTGATTGGACGATATCTGGACGGAAACGACCACCTTTTAAAGACACGAGATGTTTTTAAAATAGATGTTGGGAATTTAAGTATAGACTCAAAATCACGCTAGTAACCACTAGAAATTATAGAGTTGTAAAAAAACATCGTATTACACACAATTTAGGTGAAAAAGGATGCAGAAACAGGAGTCCACCGCCTGGGGCATACATTCTCCCTTTCCCCAAAAACTTGTGGCTAATTAGAAGCAAAAGATGAAATCGAAAAGAATAATTGCTCACCTCGTTTGTGTTCCATCGGTGTCTTTGGGTCGGAAAATGTTCGGCCTTCGGAAGGCTCTCCAAGTTTTCTGGCAGTTTAATCGGCTCCCCATCTGAAAAAAAGGCGGAAAAATTTTTTTAAAAACCATAATTGCGAAAGGAAAAAAAGGCAATGAGAAGGGAAAAAGAAAGTAGGCTTATGAAATTTTGATGCGAGGGGAACACCCACTTGGCTTACATGCATATTTAGACCCGTGAGCTTGGAATCTGTGCACAGTTTTCTTATACAAAGTAGCATCTGTTGCTATACTAGGCTGTTATATTATTCAGTACCACCACCCCCCACCCCTTCGGAACAATAACACTCTCCACCTCTTTTGGCTTAACAACAACCCCTCCCCCAACGCCATAACTGACCTCAAAGCCAATATTTTACACCAGGTTACGACTCTCTTTAAGAAACTTTATTAATATTCAGATTTCTATAAATATTTCTTTTCGAGGGGGCCTAAAAAAGACCCTAAAATCTTATCAACGTGGCGTAATATTGTTGAAAAATTCAAACTCATTCAAATGATGCACAGAAGGTGGCTTACGCCATACTGCCAGGGCCAACAACTAAACAATATTCAAAGATGTGAGGAACTTGACCAAAGTGAGGGTTAAAAAAATTTAATGTTTGAAACGATCAAAGAAGCCCTTATGCAAAAAAACTAAAATAGGTCAAGAAGTTTAAAGTTAGGACAGTATCGAGCGGTATTCTCCATATTCATGATGTATTCCGTTAATACCTCGGCGAAGGGGTGTGAGAGGGTGAAGAAGCTTTCGTTAATTAAATCTACACTTTCCCCCCCGCCTTTTACGTCGTTTTCAACCCTTTAAACCTCCCTTTAAATTTCACGCTTTCCTGAAGATCGTTGAAAGGTCGAAATGGAAATTTGATGGCTCTAACTTCTCTGTTCAATATTTAGATTGAGATTTAAATATTTATAGGGTTAATTCTATTGTATTATAAAAAAGAAAATCTATTCGTTATATTTATCAATAAGATTTTGGGGTAGAATTTCTTTTGTAGTTTTGTCAGCTTGATAATCAAAAATTGCCCTTAATGGCTAAAATTTCCCGAGGAGAGAGGGGGAAAATTCTCTTTATTTGAACTTAAGGTTTTGTCATTAGATGTAGATTAGATAAGGAAAGGTCTCTCAAGAAAATGGGTCGTTCGTGATAATGTTCCGATGGCTAAATCAAACTTTGGGCTTTTCTTTAAAAAAAAAGTTGCTGTTAATCCAAATAGATCGTACTTCCTTCTATAACCCAGTTTCGAATCTGGACGGCTTAAGTCTAGACTGTGATGTATTTCGAGACTTAGCCAGACTACGAAACGGCCTAAACCGTAAACCGCTGTTACATTAGAAACGGATTAAAACAAGAGAAAAACCTCAACGATTAATATCTGGAACGATTGTTCTAAAACCTAAGAAAACTTTCTACCCTCCCATAGAATAGGCGTAGTTACCATACTTTCGTAGGGTGATTATAGAAATCTAACTGTTGGAACTAATCTAATTCTTGGATTTCAAACAAAAATAAAAAGTAAAAGGAGTAATTGGTGAAAATTTGGTGAAAATCGGACCAACGGTTAGGCCGCAGCGAATTTTTTAAAATTTCAAACAGACATATCTCCGCCATTTTTTCGAAATTCAAAAATCGCCCGCGTTACATTCTTCTTCTGAAATTTGTGTGAAAAGGTGAAAATCGGATGAAAACTGTGGCCGTAAAGTGTTACGGACAAAAATGCTACGGACGGACGGCCGGCCGGCACTGCAGACAAAGTTGAGATCGGTGTAGATCCATATTCGAATTAAAAACCCGACGTGGAGGGTATCACAATAACATCTTTAAGAAAGTTAACTAAAAATACGACGGACAGCCGGCACCACAGACAACCTTGTGATCGGTAAAGATCCTTATCAGTTTCCATCCACGGGGTCAGGAAGACCCTATTCCTGGAGAGTGTCACAATAACTTCTCTTTGAGGAAGTTAAAAATTTTCAACACTTCTTTAAACACTCCAAAAAAGCCTTATTTAGAGCGATTTTCCTTGAATAAAATAGCGTTTTTGTAATGTTTATTTTCTTATATTTTGAAAACGAGAAAATAAAACTCATAAATCTTATATAAAAAGAGTCGAACGAAAGAGTTTCGTGTACTTAATAACATCGTGTGTTCACTTGTAGGTTCTTTATTAGGTTTTTGTGTGTTTAGTTTTCTCATTAAGCTTAACACGTTTCTCAAGTGGAAAAAGACCTCCACCACTTATTTCTTTTGTATAAAAAAGAAAGTTTTGCTAAAAAAAGAAGAAAAAACGTCGAAATTTTGGATTAAAACTTATTTCAAAGGTTTTTATTGTTTCTTGAGCGTTCAATCATAAACTTAAATAATTGGAGATCCTGTCAAAAAATCCAAAAAGAATTTTTCTGCCCAAAAATATTGTTTATCCTGAAGGAGGGTTATATATTTTAAAATATTAGTCTTTAAAACTTAAATCGATTACTAAATGAAAATACAAAAACATAATAAAAGTGGCTAAAAAACTAAATGAAATTTAAAAAATAAAGGAATTTAATCTTTTTTTAGCATATTAAAAGCTTTCATGGCTGTTTTTGATTAAATGCATTAAAGATTTTATCGTGATAAAAAAGGGTTTTAGATGAATGGTATTTTTAATGCAATCTTTTTTATAAATTTTTTCAATGAAATTAACCGGTTTAACGCTTTTTCAATTCTTTTTAACATTCTGAAGTCGTCGCCGTTACGTGTTCATGTATGGAGAAATAATAGGATATGTGGACGGAGGGATAAAAAAAAGTGACCTTAGAAAAGGGGTATTTTATAAACGGAAACGTATCAGAATAGTATCAGAGTGAATAGACCGGAGGGTGCCCGCATTAGCATAATGACTAATCGATCCAAGAAATCGCTTTTGAGAAAACGGAATTTAAGAAAATAACTCGCCTTTAGGTAGTAAACACTACAATTTATTTAAGCTCAAATTATTTTTAACTTCCTTAAAGAAGTTATTGTGATACCCTCCACGTCGGGTTTTTGGGGAGGGGTCTTGCAGACCAAGTAGGGTCAATTCGAATATTGATCTTTACCGATCTCAACTTTGTCTGTGGTTCCGGCCGGCCGTCCATAGCATTTTTTTCCGGAACACTTTACGGCCACAGTTTTCATCCGATTTTCTCCAAATTTTCACACAAATTTTTTTAGCCAGTGAAGAAGAATGCAACGAGGGCGATTTTTGAATTTCGTAAAAATGGCGGAGATATGTCAGTATGAAGTTTTAAAAAAACCGCTGCGGTCGAACCGCTGTTCCGATTTTCACTAAATTTTCACAAATTACTCCTTATATTTTTTAAGAATTTTTGGCGTAAAAAAATTGCGACTTTTTATTTATTAATTTTTTTAGTAGGGAGAAATTTCGCACTTCTACCTTTTACGAGAGGCACATCCCTAGGCCAAAGAGCCCATTATTTCTACCTTGACACTTAAAAAAATTTTCGAAAAAAGAACTTAGAAAATTTTTCAAAAAAAAAATCGCAAATTTAAATAGAAAACCGAAAAACTAAAAAAAAAAAAAACTTGGAAAATTTTTCGAAAAAAAAACTTCCTCCTCTGTTGTACTTCCCCCTCTGTTATACTTCCCCTGACTTATACTCCCCCCTCTGTTATATTTTCCCTCCCATATACTTCCCCCTCCTATATAGTTATGTACTTCTTTTTAAGGAAGTTTTCGTTGGAAGCTCTTTAAACAAGTACTCTTCTATCTAAAAAAACCAAGTTTTTGATTTTAAAAAAATTAGGTTTTGAGCTTGTATTTTCTTTTTTTTGTAAAGAAGGGACGTAAAGAAGGTAAAATTATTAAGGAAAAGGTTATAAATACAGCGGATGTATGGTTTTCTATTCGATAGTTGTACATGATGATGATGAGTTTCGACCACGTGATCTGATAGCTGGGTCGGTGTCGTGTGTGGCGACAGTTCTCAGTATTGAGATGACCTCCGTGCCGTATACAAAGTGCCGCATCTGTCTCCGTTCTAATCGAGCCCTATACCTTCTGGCTCGGGTTTTAAGATTAACGAGACGTTTAAAACTCTTTATCGCCTCGTCCGTTTAATCGTTTTCGAGGTTTCAGTGGTTGCTATTAACCGGATCCTTTTCAATCAGCTCCTTCCTAACAATACCAATTTACTCTTCATCCTTACCACCAAATCTTTCGCCCTCTCACCTTTAATAAACCACACACGTCCTACGTTTTATTTCTAATAAAATAGACGTGAGGAGAATTCAATCTATTGTTAAAAGTAGCTTTTGAAATTATTAAAATTGGAAATTATAAAAAAGAGCTTTAGTTTCAAAAACTCCCATAAACGAAAATAATTTTACTGCAGCGATCCTAAAAAAGTAGCAAGCAAAATTCTACTGAAGATCATCATGGAAATGTTTGAATTTATACATCGTGTTTTTGTCCGGGGATGAATGCAAATAAAAACGCTTTCTTTAAAATTAACGTCCTCCTCCCCTTTGTTGACGTTTGGGGTTAAAGGGGAGAGGACATATCAGTTAAAGGGGGAAGACGACCTTAAGAAACGTTTCCTAATATTCCAAACGGCGGAAACTTCCCATTAAACCCGGCGTTATTGCGGACCCTCTACAATAAATAGAACTTCTTTTCCTATCTCAAAAATAGTTTAAACTCTGAATAAAAAAATATATTTTCTGTGGTCAAAAGAGGTTGAAAGGGTACTGAATTATTCGCCCTCTCAAGTCGCCTTTTCATAAAAGAAATTAGTTGACGACCTCACCGAGTTAGAAGTTATTATGCGCTGAGGCGGCTTTTAATTAGGCATTAAGTCCTCCTAAAAGACGACGCAATGCCCTCTTAATTTTTAAGCTTCCTTAAAAAAGGCTTGAAATATTCAAAAGTTCAGGAAACGAGGGGGGAAAAACCTATTTTTTTACAACGATAAATTTACTTCCAACTCAATCGTGCGTGCATAAGAAATTCCTATTTAAAGTCTTAAATATCTTAAAATAGCCGGAATTCTTGTTTCTCCCTTTATCATGTTGAAAACACTTTGTAACCTTTTTTTAAACACTTTTTTTTGTCATCAAAACATCTGTGCCTTCTTGAGTTGTTGGGTAGTCAGACGTAGGGTTGTTGCGATACTTCCGATACATCGGAATATCGATATTTTCCTTCCGATATTTGTACCGATATTTTCCTTCCGATATATCGGTTCATCCGATATTTTCCTTCCGATATATCGGTTCATCCGATATTTTCCTTCCGATATTTTATCCGATACGATTCCTTACCGATATATCGCGATATTTTTACGATATGAATCTGAAAGAAAAATGGGGCAACACACGGATAAATGCTAACATCCGATGCGATATATCGCGATATATCACGATATTTCGGAATTATCGCGATATTTTCCTTCCGATATATCGGTTCATCCGATATTTCCCTTCCGATATGTCGGTTCATCCGATATTTTCCTTCCGATATTTCGGTTCATCCGGCCTGATGAACCGATATATCGGAAGGAAGGCCATATCGAATCAACCCTAGTCAGACGTCGCCAACTTAAAAACTTAAGACGATTTTTGGAAACTCGTTTTTTTGGACTTTTTTCTTCGGAACTCGAAATTTTTGCGTTTCTGAATTGCATGAGATAAAAAAAATATGCGTAATACTAATGCACATGGGGTTTTTTACACTTCATTTTTTTTGCGTTATTATTATTTTTTCCGGAGGTTTTCAACCGTATAAAATATAAATGTGTAACAAAAAAGTTAAAACTCATTTTCAGACAGAAAAAGCGGATGAGGGGAGGGGAGAGGTCGGTATCCAAATTGCTCCGGGGCCATCCGAACGGCGATCTCGCCCCTTCCTCGACTTCCCCACGAAAGCCCTCTTAACTTGGAAATTTATGCGCATAATATTACTTCGGGAAAAATGCCCCAGTTGTCGAGAAGAGGCCGGTAATGCTCGAAAGGAATGTTCAGACCGAATTAACGCTGACTTACGCTTTCCTGAGGACGATCCCTCTAATGCGTTTTATAACGAGATTATTTCCCTACCTCTAATTAGAAAAAAAATTAAAAATATTTCTTTAATTCACTTTTTAACGTAAAAGTGTGTTTGTAAGTTTAAAAACACGAGCGCCATGAATGGATAAGTTAGTTATTTGGGATAAGGCCAAAAAAACAACTTTTTAAACTGGGTTAACACTTTTCTCAAAGACTCTCGATAACTCGAATTCTCCCTCAAAACAGTGATAAATTTTGATTCCTATATAGAAAAAGGGAAATTTTCTACAGGTTCCAGGAGATCAAAGAAGAGGAAAAAATAATTATGAAATTCTAAGCGTTTTCACAAAGAGAAAAAAAAAAAATTATTTTCTTGAAGCGTTAATGAATTTTTCCGGGTTGGCCCCTGTAACCGAAAAAGCTTAAAATTCATTGTCCGGAAATTTAAAGTACGTAAAGATCCTAAAGGTCGGGGAGGGGGGCAACGGAATTCGTTTATTGCAAAAACAGAACATTACACTTGTGGTCTAATTTTTTCCGCCCCGTTGGTACCTGAAGTGCCCGTCCTCACCAATTAGGTTTCCTCTAAACGTCCCATTTTCAAAACAATTGTCTTCCCCCGGAAAAGGGGACGAAATTCTATTAAACGAAATTACACTTAAAAATAGCTTTTTTTTTAATCTAAAAAGGGTGGAAATCTATTTTCGAACCGGAAAATGTAAGGGTTAAACGCTAAGGGTGGGAAACAAAGGTTAAAGGGTGATGTTACCTTTGATTCTCTTCGGCTCTGATTAAAGGCGACTGGCCCGACATGAATATTCAATGAGACCCATGTTTAAATGCAACCGGGAATCGCAAACTAACATGGCTTAACTGACCTCAGATTTTCTTCACTTCCTTAAAAGACTTTAACTTATATTCTAGCATTCTCTTAAAATTTATCCACAGTTATAATGAGAATACTTTAAGAAAAAGGAGTGACTTTGGGTAAAGCACAAGCAGCTTAAATTTTTTGGATGTAAAAGCACTTTGAGCAAAAAAACAGTTCTGAGACAATCGGAAAGATCTTTATTGCCCTATGGAGCTTATACAATAAATAAGCCAATTTCGGAGTTGTTTATATGGATTTTGCCATATTGACGATGGATAAGGGGAGAAGAGAAAAGAAAAAAAATATAAATAAAAAGGCAATACGTATTGAATTCATCGTATCCAACGAAATCTCTGAGCAATTACATTATCTTGACGCTCTGGAAAAGATTCTCTCACCCGACGGCGCCGAAATATTTCATATCCGTCGTCGCTCTCACGAAAAGGGGAGGGAGGAGGAAAAAGGGACTCGAATACAATTGGCCTTTATCCAAAGGCCCTCTGAGGGGCAGCTTCTCCGAAGAGAGATGGAGATAGTCGGACAATTTATTGTCTAAATAAAACAGATCGGATCCGACAATTCGCGTTTAAATATTCATTTTTACTCACTTGCGTTGAGAGGAGGATGGAGCCTCGTCGCCATATGATGAGCGTAACTCGTCGTCGCTCTCCCATAAACGCCGTGCACCCTCTGCTCATGATGGTAGGGACCATAGTGCCTATTATATCCCGCCAGTTTGAACCAAATTTAATACATTTTTTTAAAAAAATATTTTTTTTTCTTGTTCCCTTTTCTATACGTATTTATTATCACTATAAAATACTGTTTCGATAAGGCAATAACCTAAAGAATTGACTATTATTCTAAACTTATGAACACTTTGATATGACTTAAAATTTACATAAAAATTGAAGGCAAATTTCTATGTTAAGCTCATAAATTGAAAAATATTTATAAAAATTTTTTTATTGAAGGCGAAGCGAAGAAGCACTAATTATTGTACGAAATTACTTTATTAGGACCTGAAAAATAAACGAATTATTTTTCCTACTCACACGCGAATAGGCCCCTTGTGAAGAAAAATACGAAAAAACTTTCAAACTTGAGTAAAAAAAGAAAAAAAATCAGGGACGTAAAAAGGGCTTTTGTCTAGTGACCCGGTTCCCTATTGACGGTCTGACCTTGTTTTCTCACGGCCATTATCAAAATTAGCCCTTTTTTCCCCCTTCGAACCTAACTAAAAAAGGTGTTTTATTTTTTGAAATATTTTGCCACCCTATTCTCGCTTCCGTGATTTGCGAAATCGTGTTTTCAATGAGAAAAAAATAAAAGCACGTAAACCAAAGATTTTTATCTCGATCATATCGAAATTCTTAAATTCGCACACAACGTTTCATTTAAAATGGAAATAAAAAAAAACACTAAAAATAAAAGCAAAATTGGGCTAGGAATAAAAAATTATCATTTAAAATAAATAAGATAATATAGAAAAAAAATTTATACCAAGAAAAATTAAAAAGTTACACAGTTAATAAATTATTCCGAATACACTTCAGAAATACCGATCGGTCTTGCGGGTTTAGCATTATTTAAAAATTAAAAAATGATGTTGCTAACCGGAGCCTAAAATATTTATTTTAAAAAAGTTAATGAATTTAAGTTCAAATACTAAAAAAGATTTTTGATGAAAAAAATAAAAATTTTATGAGGTTTAGAAATAAACAAAACACGAGATACAAAGGCCACGTGTGTGAAAGATGGAGAGAAGGTTACGAGCGCTGTTATCGGAGTTAAATTTTTAAAATATCTATTATATCCTAATTTATTGTCATTTTATATTTTAAAAATTTAATGTTTGATTTAAAAAAATGAAAAATAAGAAATAAAAAACTAAAGCCGCACATTCACTAGACACATCCAAACTTGCATTCACTCTTTTATTTTAAATAAAGAAAAAAAAAAGGGAAGAGAGAAAAAAGAAAAAGAAAAGTCTCTTTCGTATTCTTTTGATCACAAGGGGCCCGATCATAGAGGCTCACCGAATTACAAAAGAAGCACTAGTATACAGAAAGAGATAGAGGACAGAAGTGGGACTAGCGAGCGTGGTTTTCAACCCCCTAGAAAGCCCTTTTAGAGCGCAGGTCTCCTCGTTTTCCCCCCCTACGCCGAGTCTGCCCTAGTTCTTTGGGGGACTTTTTTTTTTCTCTTTTTAAAAACACAAAATAAGGGGTTGGTTTTGTTTATACACGCCTTCCGTCAACCTTTGACCAATAATAGACAACAAAAACAAAACGTTTCCACGCTTCTAAGAATAGAAATAAAAGAGACTTTAATGTTTTCACACTTTTTTAAAGTACATATTTAAAAAAAACTACTGTTAACTTTTAAAATAGCCAAAATACCGAGTTAAACTAAAAGTATGACAAAATAAAAAAACGTGATTATACAAAACTTATTTAGGTAATTGTGTTCGGTATATTTTGAGTAGATAGGAGGAAGTTCAAAAAGGCAAAAGTAAAAAAAAATTAGGGCAAAAATGGCAACTGCGATTAGTGGCCAAGCTACACCAACCAATTATTTCATTAAAAAAAACTCATACAAAGAATCCATTTTTAAACCGGAAAAATTATGGATTTCGTGGAAAATCGTATATTTTTAGACTGAAAATGAAAGGGTTTTCGTTTGATTAGGAGGATTTGTCCGGCCAATTTTCGAGTCTTTCATCACTCGACCCGCGGATCGAAGGCTAGATGGTAAATAAAGGCTATGACATTTTCTAAGCCAGGGCTCTATTTATGATAAGGTCGTACGGTACGAAATATAAAATTGCTATTAGATGAGTGAGTCGAGGATAAAAAGTTAAAATAAAGGTTATAAAAGTTAATTGTTTCCCGTCAGTTTTTTTAGAACTCACGTCGTACAAGCGTGATTTTTAAACGGCGAAGATAGTTTGGAAAGTTGTTTTAAAAAATCTACCGAAAAGTTTGTCGTGTAAAGTTTTTTTTTAAACTTCATAAATCATCACACGTGTATAAAGAGATAAAATAAGTTACTTATAGCATTTTAAACAAATTTTGAAAAGTCAGTAAAAGGAAAAATTCTAAAAATAAGGATAAATCTTAAAAGAAGTTTTATCCAAGTACATATATGGAGGTCGTAAAAATTGCTAAAAATTTTAATTTTAAAATGTGCGTAGTTAAGACGTTTACTTAGTTCTTTCCAAGCAAAATGATTTAAACGTCAGGATGTATTTTTACCCAAAATTTGAGTCATATTACTAAGAAAATTTGGAAGCAAAATTAAAAATTTGCTTGATCAAGCCCATTCGTGTACAGCTATTTTCCACCCACCCTTTTCGTGTAGGACCCTCTGGTGCAAAGCCTGTGCCAGGCTTAGTTATGCATCTAGTGAAAAGAGTGTATGTAATAGTGATTGTTCAAATTTATTAAGGATTTCTTGTTTTATACACATAGAAATTACGATGTTTAAATAAAAAAATTAGTAGTTGAGCCCATTACGAGACGAGCGTGACGAATATTTAAGTCGAAACTCAATTCAAAGTGGTTGAAAAGACGTCGGAGGGACATATCTTTCACAATTCATTAAAACGAAGCCCGTTCCAGAGGGAAACTTCTGAATTAAACGTTTCCCCCATAGTGTAATTACTTGTGATGTTGTCAAATTTCAAAACTCACGATTTATAAAATAATAAATGAAAAAGTTTTCGTATTACGTCTCGTAATTACCTTTTTCTGAGGATATATTATGTTTTAAGATAAAGAAAAAAAGGATGGCGGCTCAAGAATGATTAAACTCGTTCTTATCAGTGGCAGCTGACGTGACTCAATATTGTGATGGGATCGACCCTCCATCAGACAAAACCATTTAGAACCAATAGCCATAAACGTTTATCTTTTTGATCAAAACCACTTTTAAGAAAATGTTGGCAAAAAATATAAACTTTTTCTGTAAAGAAATTGAAAATGAGGGAAAAGAAAAGTGAGGAAAAAACGTAGAAGGGCTCGTTATTCCTCCATTACTTATCCTCTAATAAAGGAAGCTGAGTGTGCAGGATTCTCTAGAAGTAGAAGCCGGTCGGATTAGGTCGAGAGTGCTCTTGTAGCTATCACCGCTCGGCCATCTCTCTACCTCGACCAATAACACGTTCAATATCAAACCCTTCAAAAACCCCTCAAAACCCGCCTCCGACGAGCTGAATCACACATTTTGCACCCTCTCAAAAAAAAGTAAAAAAGATTTTTATTCCGAAAAGATAAAACCTTGAAAAAGAGTTTTTTTCCTTTGAAGTAAGGGGGAAAAAAGGGTTCATGTTAGCTCGTTGAGATGAGAACATCATTCAAATGATGGCTCTAATTTGTAGACAAGATGAATTGTCCACTTTCTTTCACTTTTTTTCTGGCTCAATTTACGATTTTTTTAAACCAATTAAAAATGATGCAATTATATTTTAATAATAAGAATGGAAAGATGCCTCGAGTTTCGATATCGACCTGTCTAGTGGCATTGTAGAGCAAGCGCAGTCCAGATGCATTCAATGGTATATTTACTATAGGGACACGTAGTTTATTTACCCCTAACCTACCCTTCTACACCTGGCCACCTTGACCCGAGGAAGACCTTTGTCACAAAAGTCAGTCTAATTTAACATCCTTGAAAGAAAGAAAAATTTTACAGAAACAGCTCACTCCCACAATTTTGATTCGACCTTCACCAAATCTTTCGCTAAAACGTAGAAGTTTGAACACATCAGTCATTGTTAAATCCTCCATACTCTGAGTGGATTCTACAGTTATTAATAAACAAGCCTGACCTTGAACAATAAAAGCGATGACCTATCGCTTCAACGGTTGTATACAATGAAGTAAAAATCATACGTGATTTTCAATTTAATCCGCAATAGATACAGAAGGAAAACTTTTGTAAAAATTAAAACAACAAAAGGGATTTCGTAACGGAAAAAACGTACACAAAAAAAATTATCTCACATCGTGCTTCGATGTATAAATCGAGGACTAACGGAAGCTCATTTTAACCTTCAGGAAGTTAAAGAGGTTGCGAGAAAAGAGGGGTTCGTAAGCGAAGATTCTAAGAGGGGGAAAAAAAAATAAAGGAAAAATGGCTAGACTCATAAATCAAGTTCTATTGAGGGTAAAGAAAAGGAGTCTTCCTAGGTTAAAGGGGAAAAAGGAAAAAAATAACGTAATTAAAAGTAATAAAATTAGGTACGTCTTGGCCTCCGCTACGTGAGTGGAGTAGTTAAAACTTGTAATTAAAGAAGGATTTTTTTTCTTTCTAGAGGGGAAAAAAAGAGGAGTAAAATCTTGAAAGTTAAGGTTTCCCTTCCACCTAAGGATAAGCCGTTTATAAACATATGTGTTTACCCGGGTCGTTTGTGAAAATATTGGCTCGGCCAGGGCCAACACTTTAGCTCAACGATAACGACCACTTTTTGTCTCCCTAGATAAAAATTTTTCGGGTAAATAAAACAGTTGAAAGTATCATTGATAAGTTTTTTTAAATCGTACGGCCAAAAAAAAATTAAAAAGATAGAATAATTTTATTTATTCGCAGAGAATTCGTATCTGATTCAAGGGGGGAAAAATAGCATTCCATATAGGAAACATTTCAAAAAGCCAGTTATCTGAAGAAAGAAAAATATCAATGATTCTCGAGAATGTTTCCGAAGTCTGCGCGATATAATGTCAAGGGAGGACAATATCCGAGGCCTTTCTGGCACATAATCAAATTAGGAGGAGTTGTGCCAAATGGGTTGTCGGGGAAGAAGAGGGGGGCCGGGTATGGAAAGTCTTCTGCCCCCTTGTTAGACAACAACAATTTATCGGTCGCTGCCCAACAGATTACCAGATTTTAACTTCTGAAACGTGTATCATTAAAAAAAACTTTATGGGACCTTCTAAAAAAGGAGATGCACAAATCAAAGTCGGGAAGACAACATATGTTCGGATGGACAAAAGAGAAAGGGGGTGAAAAAGATAGGATCTTGCAGAATCAACCCCTTGAGAAAAGAAAAGGCGTTTCCATGCTTCTTCTTATCCTCTGGCACATTCTTGAATAGACTTTCGAACATTACCCATAAATAAATATTACGTCCGGAGACTCTATTTCCCGGGGCTATTCCCATCCACGGTTGCGACCCCGTTAAACTTTATCGGGGGACGATCTCTTTTAGGTGAGAGTCGTTTAAGTAAGATTATTATAAAAATGGGGTAAGGGGAAAAAAGAAACCGGTTAAAGTACTCACTGTTAGAATCACTGTCTATTATTTTCTTCGTTTTCGAGACGTTGATTGATCCTGAAAAAGAGAAATTCAATTTAAAATCTTTTACATAGAAGATAAAAGGCAAAAATTAAGGGTCTGATTAAGAGTTTGCGAGACTGAGCAAAATAAGCAATAAATTCTTAGCTTCTCGAAAATAAGAACAGTTTTTGCATGAAAGCTTTACTAGCTTGCATCACAGAATTACTTAAATAAACAAAAACCCTTTTACCACCCTTATAAGAGGAATGTGGGCAAATTAGTATTTTGACAATTTTTTACAGCTTTATTCCTTTGATTTGAGGTATTTTTAAGCCCTTTAAAAATATGAATTTTAAAATTTATTGAGATTTTCACACTAAGACGAACTTCCTTCAACGAAGAATCTGTTTTATGGGTTTTGAGTAGAATACAAATGGCGAAAACTCAAAACCGGTTTTGAAAGTTATTTAGCCGGAGAGTGCGATGCATATTTCATTCCATGTCTAAGACTAACTAATTAACTTCTCAAATCTCAAGGGGAATTGCAAAAGGGCGTTATTCAAAGCTCAGATCTCGCGGGCGGCGGGACCTACTCTCGGAACTCGGCCAACGATCGACTCCGAACGCAAATAGACGCTCCTACCCCACAAACACTAAATTCCGAAAAGTCTTATTAATAACAGATGATATCGGAGGGGAAACTCTCTTGAAAGGCAAATTATCCAGGAAATAATCTATCGGCGTACATATTCTTCTCTCACGCCATCATTTACATGAAAGTATCGCTACAGCTCATTTCGCAGCTCGAGAAAAGGAGAGGTTTTTTTTCAATCATCCTGCAGTCTTATCGCTTCTTTTTTTTTCTGTTTGTATTTCTTTTATAATTTACTACAAAGGTCTTTTGTCCGACGTTTGGACCGCAATAGAATACATTAAAGTTTCCTATCTTTATGCGGCGGTATTCAGTCAAAAAAAATTCTAATTTTATTAGAAAAACGTTTTACCACAATTAGAATTAAAGGAATCCATAAAAATGTATTTAAAAAACTTCCAATAGAACAAAAGCACGATATTTTGCGATTTATTAGGTTAACTACCGTCTTTAGAATGATTGAAATATCGTGAAATTCTTTATTTTTTAGGCACGGAAACCTATAAGTCGTTTTTTATAAGGTTTTCAACCCAATTTGATTGCTAATTTAAGCCCTAAAAGTGGAGACCGCGAAGTTTTAACGATTTAAAAGTCTTGAGTTTATAAAAGAAGTTGAATTATGTATGTGAGAACAATCTGTTTTGATCATTTACCAATTTGAGTCAGGGTCTCGGGAGGAAAAGAACTTTTCCTTACCACGAAAAACTTGTTTCGCACAAGTTTTTAAAACATCCTCTAAGGGGCTTTAGTCTTCCACAGTAAATATCTCCTCCGATCCTTAACTTTACCTATTCGTTCCGCTTGTTTGTCCCGGCCGTTGAATCAATAATGATTCCGAATTTCGCCATAGATAATTTACCAATTTTTTATGTGTGCTGACCATCAAAGTTTCATTTTATCTCGAGGAATAAATCAGTAAACGAGGAGGGGCTCATTATACAAGAGGCGGCGGAAGGCTCATTATACTCTTAAACCAATATACCCCCTTATCTGAAGCAATTAAACAGTTTTCTCTCTTGTCTTACGCCCTTTAAATTTATCGCTATAAAATAATATTGACTATAGAATTTTTTTCGATATCTTAAAACCTAGATGTTTAAAATCATAAGTTTTCAATGATTAAACACGAAAAACCCCAAGTGGATTCCGTTTCGATAATTTCCCTTGTGTTGAAAGTTCATATGAAACAGGGCCAAACATGGAACAAATTAATGGAATTAGTTGGACACTTTAACTGCGTAACATATCGATGTGATAACGGAAATTATTCGCAGTTTTTGAAGTTCTGAGGGGAAAAAATGTACCAACATGAACTGGAATCAGTAAGTTAATCTTTCTTTTTTTCGCCATACCAAACAGGCTGTCACGAAGGAATGAGTTTGGTTCAGGACACTTGTAAATAGTTAACTTAAAATGAGGCGCTCCGGGTACGAAGGGCGAACTCAACAAAACGTAGTTTCGAGATATTCGCATTTTTTGTGTTACGGGCGAACACAACAGAAAAGTCATGCCCTGGAATGGGAAAAGGAGTGGAGGTTGTGGACTAGGATGTGGAGTTCGCCCTTCGTACCCGCTCGGATATCGCAGTTAGAGCTTTGCCGCATATCGGTTTTTACGTATTTAAAGGGGAAAAAAGGGCGAACTCAACATAAAATTATATGGGTGTATTCACCAAGAGGTCTAGAATCTGAAAATGAAAAAAAAAATTTGTCCGATGTTGAGTTCGCCCTTCGTACCCGGAGCGCCTCAAATATTCATTACATTTTAAAGGTGAGAAATTATTACAGTGATTGTTTCTGAGGGTAAAATCCCATTAATGATGATATTGAGACTTTATTACCCTTTTTTCTATTTTTTGATCTCGAAAAGCATTGACGTGATGACCCGAGGTTTTCTACGGTAATTAGTTTGGTCGGGTCGCGTGACTGCCTCCGCAAGTCACGATAATTACCTCACCCTCTCCGAAAAAAAACCTTACTCCCTTCTTTTTCACCCTTCGAGTCGCCTCCAGCTTCAACCTCAGATTTGAGAGGACTTTTTTTAAATGTATTTTCAACACGGAACTCCGAATGGCGAGAACTAAATTAGAATTCGCGAACATAGGTAAAAATGTACCTTGTCACCGGTTTACTCGAAACTCTCGAAAATCGTGAGGAAAGACCGTTATATTCTTTTATTGTTGTTATTACATGGAAAAAATTCCACATTAAAATCAATTTTAAATAAAAACGTTAATCATTTTAATATTCTGTAGAGATTCGGATCGCATAAACAAAACCGAACGGAAACAAAAGGACGGTGGGATTCCACAAAAGGTTTTTGTTCGAAAATATCCGAAAAGATGTGGAATTGGGAAATAATTAGGGCGATATCGTTTCCATTGATAGCCCCAATGGGCCCTCCCACTGATTCTGACCATCGGGGAATTTCGGGAAAAAAAGATTAAAATCCTCTGAACTAGAATAAACAATTTATAAATTTAATTGATAAAAAATGTAGTAATATCAGGGTTTTCGTCCATATTTCAGGGCGTTCGTGATATTATGTGAGAAGGTTAAACCATGCGATCCATGAAATATTGATACGCGAAGTTTTTTTCCGTCTCCCCGAATTTTAGAACTAAAATATAAACTGACAATTATCACGCAACATAATAAGAAAAAGCAGGAATAATATCAATCTTAATCTTTTCGGTTAAAAAAGAGCTAATACTTTT